>SNQJ01S0098201.1:43750-67363 GCA_010110895.2 Picea sitchensis | reverse complement strand
CTAGGTAAGGATTTATCTTGTTGATGCTTCATTTCTTAGTCACAAGTTTTATTTGCAATATTTCTTGGGGAGTATAAGGATTTACAACCCCACCATTATCTATCATTTTTGTCTAGAAGTTATTTGTTGCACAAGGTTTTACTAGGAGAAGTAAAAGGGTTTACACCCTCCTAATATCTCCTAGCTTAGCATTTGATTTCCTTGTGGAGTAAGAGGGTTTACACCCCCAATGAGATATCATTTTTTATCTCTTTATTTACTTGACTCCATAACCCAATAGCTAAAGGAACTAGTATAATTGCATTGGAGAAATAAAATCTTGCATTTGTTAACGTGAATTTTTGTGATTTGGAGGTTGTCTAAGTTGGAATCAATTCTTTGCTCTATATGCTTGATTGAGCCACTAGGGTGTCATATTTGCTTAATTAATTTTTGATGCTATTATAAAACTTCATATACAAGCATTAGGGCTGCAGAAACCCTAACACTTTTTCATTTATAACTTGCTTTTCAACAGTCAGAATTTGCTAAGAGTTTGCCATATTTATCTACTTGGTCTAGTGCAACTTTTGGGTGGATTCTTTGTGAGTTTTGTTGTTTGGATTTAATGCTGTAACATATTGTTTGCTACATACATAAGGCTGCAAAATATCTCTGCAAACACTTTTTATTACAATCTTATTTCATTGCTAAAGTCTTGTGCTATCATTATCGAGTATCACTAATGTTTATCTAACTTATCTCTTGCATCATTTGTTGGACTTTTAGCAATTATTTAGAAGCTTTAATAATTATTCTCTTGATGATATAAATTGTTGTTTACTACTTCACTTAGGGACAACAAGCTTAACTTGCTTGTCCACCTAACATTATACATATATGATCGGCTTTCTCTTGTGTTTCGGGAAGGTACAACATTCTTCGCAGTTGTTATTATCTCTTGGAAACCATTGGCTACCACCTAGACCCTTTCCCAAGCCTTTATGCATATTCTATATTGACCTATAGGGGGATCTTTCTTCATCTCTTCACTTTCCATCTCATTCCCCCTAGGTTCACTGAGATTCCCCCCTTAAGGTGATTCTATCATCTCTAAAGTGACGAGAATACCTGCCTAAGGTGACAGTGGGTAGGTGTTCTCAAATTTGTCACCATTTGGTGGTTGGGGTGGGATTTTCCCAACCTACAAATTGTGCGATAACAGTTTGGCGCCGTTTCCGGGGAGGATTTTGAATCCTTTTCTTAAACCTAACGACACTTTGGCAAGCTACCCCAAATCCTTTTCCCTAGCTTGTCTGTCGACTCCACCTAAAGGAATTCACTTTTCACTTTTGATGAGCTCTTCTTGAATATCATCTAGAGACTCCACCTTCCAAGAACCCTTCTTCCCTTAAATATTTTCCCCCAGGGAGGTTTAAACCTTCTAAGGTCTATTGAAGAAGGCTTCTTCCCTTAAACCTTCCCCCCCAGGGAGGTTTAAACCTTCTAAGGTCTATTGATCCAATGGATCGCCCTTGGGAAAAGGACCACACAAGCCCCTTAACATGACCACCATCCCTGGATACCCAAACGCAATGCCAAAAGAATCAAACAAGTGGTTGCCAAAATTCCCAAGAAACAATCTAGTGACTGATGAAGATCATCTCTACACCATTGGTCGGGATATGGATAATGCATACATTGAGCATGAGGATGTAGCCATGAAGCTATTGGCTTCATCATTGACTGAAGAAGCTCTCAGATGGTTCAGAGGCTTTCTAGATAATCACCTCACTTCCTATGAATATTTTTCCAAGTTATTTAAGAGTAGGTGGACAATGAATAAATACTATGGGATGCTCATAGCTCAATTCAATCAGATAAATAGAAAGGAGAACAAGACAGTGAGTGAATATGACACCAGATTTGATAGGTTGCACATTCAGATTCCGACAGATTTATGTCCTATGGCCGCAACAATCCATCTAATTTATGTGAAGATTTTGAGGGGAAATTTCACTATATTCTGAAGGAGAATAAGCCCACTTCTTTGGCACAAGACAAAGAGTACAGTTCCGAGATTGAAGAAAATATCCTTGAATCAAGGGTAGATCCTTTTCAGTATCCTCGTGTTAAGGAAAAAGAAAATACTAAGGATTCTAGTAGCAGTGCGCCTAATCCAATTGCCCTCTTGACTCATAAGATAGATCAGATGAGCACTCAATTTGTCCAAGTACAGAACCAGATCATGGGCCATTTGACTACTGTGGAAAGAAATCAATATTCTTCCAGACCTTCGTTTACTAGATAGAAAAGAGATGCCATGGGCTGGAAACCAATTCCTCAAGAAGAGGAAAAGGTCCCTAATACTTTGAAACTAGTTGGGATGGTTGGAACAAAATAAGCAGCTTGGTGTCTTCCATGCCAAGAACCTCATAGAGAAGATGAGTGTCCCCGATGAGATGGGGATTCTTCCGACAATATGAATTTCATGGATATGATCTATAGTTTCCAAGAGGAAGAATTCACACAGGAACATATCAATGAAGCTAAAAGACAAGGGGAAAGAGAGGGGAGACTTTGAGCCTTAAATAAGTTGTCAGATGATCAAAAGAAAGAATTAAGGAAGATGGAATATTTGACCTACAGTAAAATAAATAGAGATTCATCCCCATTGTTAGTTCTCAAATTCACATTGTTAAAAATTTGACATTTGTCCAATAGTAGAGGCACTACCATGATCCATGCATTCTTGTAGCACAATCATTAACATGATCTTGTCAACCTCTTTGTCAATTTTCTATAGAATCTCTCAAAACTACCAATCTTTTCAAGTCCCCCATATCCTCATATTTTTTTAATCCCATGAAGTCTTGCTTACAATAGGGTCATATTTTCTTTATTATCACCTTATCTATCCAAATCTAAATATTAAAAAATTATTTTAAAATCATTTGTCGAAGTGATTTTATCTTGATAGTTTATCCCATGCTGTTAAAAATATTTTTTTTTTGTCTCATTTCAAATTCCTTTTTACCAATGCCCAAGCTAATCTATAGCCAAAATATCACCAAGAATACACCACCAAGATTCAAGGAAGTAATTACATGGAATACTCACAAGTCGACAAGGAGTTTTCAACACGTCGACAACTTGAAAAGCCGACCGTCATTTTAAAATGTTATTTTTTATATTTTCAATGCATGTGGGATATAGTCCCATGTACAAAAAAGAAGACACATAGCCCATCTTGAGAGACCAAACAATGTGAGAAGAGTCCACATGATTGGGATCACATGTATATGAAGGGTTTCAAGCGAGCGTGCTATGCCAATAATAACTATAACTCTTTACTAAACTCATTCTCAAAGTGAGCCAAGGAGATCACTCGGAAGTCAAGTGTTAATGAACTCACAGAGTCTTATGCAAAAGGGAAAATCTTAATGTTCAAACGAGACTGTGAAAGAAGCCATCTATGAACAACCGTGCACATTAGAGGTGACAGAGAAAGTGGAAAATTTATTTAGAAAGGTTTTTAAATTGTTATGACAGATAGGACATAAAATCACCACATCTGGATCCGTTATTTTGGTATTAAGGTTCCCAAATCAAGGAGGCAAATTGCAGGTCTTGAAGAAATGTTGAAACAGTTGGATTCAAGGGTTTGTTGCAAGAGGTAACCATTAGTCATTAGCCAGATGTAAGACATGTTGTTGATATTTCAAAGTTAAATTGTATAAGGCGTATTCCTCTTTATGAAGCCTATTTGTTTCAATGATAATTGTCAGTGACTCTTCAACTGACAAAGGGTATATTTTTGTTTTGCAAGCCTACGCATCTACATTTTAGACAAACCTATGGAGGGTCTACCTAGTGGTGATTGTCATCCCAGAAAATGGGATTGTTATCTTTTCCACTTGGATTCATCTCTTAGAGTGAATAACTCTCTTTCCAAATAGGAATCTAGTCCACCAGAGAACTTTAAGACTCCATATAAATAATATGGTTCCAACATCAATGAAAAAATTAAAAGAACTCAAGATTCCAGGTGTGCATGGAATCAAGGCACTATTACCTTTTCTTGAATCCGTGGAGGTTAGTTCTCTACATACACCTGATCTGAAAATTGTTGTATTGAAGGAGCAACCCTTCTTACTGATAAGAGAGACTCATAATTTTTGCAAAGCCTATGGTTGTTCATTAGTGGATCTAGAATACCCCATGGACTTTGAGGATGCAGTGGAAGATTTTGACTATGAAATAGAAAACATAATACCGATTTGAGGAATAGAGTTGTTGAGGTTTCAACATGTCTCTCCTGTAGAGAGAAAATGAATATTAGAGTCCAGAGGAACATTTACCAATTATTCCATTGTCACAAGCTTGGTAAAGCATGAGTGTATTACTTCTAAGTCAGTGGTCCTTACAAGCAATGGAAGGTGTATTAATATGAGGCCGGTGATTCACCCAACTGGAGTTCCATTCCCTATTCAAGAACATAATTCCAAGCATCAATTAAGGTAGTCATTTAATATTCGATGGAGAAAGGTTGCCTCAAAAACTCTAAATTGGGAACATTTCCAGTTCTCTCAAGTAACATAGTGGCTGAGATATTGTTAAGATTAGTTCTTGTCATCATAAAAGGAGGTGAATTTTAGACTCCATTTCCGATCAAATGGTATTGAATTTTCCAAAACCATTAAAAACCCACTTCCATAATTAGTCTATTTACCTTGATCAAGGACTGTTTTTGAAATTTCTCAATGGTTTGGGAGAAACATTTTTCTAATCAAAATGGAATTGCCCATAATATTATCAGTAGTCAAACCATCATCTCTAGATTGCAACAGCTACAGGATTTGGGAAAATCATTGACAAATAAAGGAAAAATTTGTGGATCAAATCTCAGTTAAGGTGCATCCTAAGGCATAGAACTAGTAGTCAATAACTAGTTCCAGATATGATGGAGGAGAGTGGCAGTCAAAGGATGAATTTCTTGTTTAAATTGAGCACAGCATTTTTAGGTAGCAGATCAAGAAGAGATTCGAGCTACAAGTTGCAGAGCAATTATAAATATGACTCTAGAACATAGATTGGAAGGAATTCGAATTCACTGTCCCAGATTTCTTGCAAATAGATCATGGATTGTTTTATTTTTAGTTTATTTTTAGATATTTGTTCAAAAGAGTGGGTAACGGCTCGGAGGTTGGATATTCTATTTATTTCATAATTTGTAGTGTAACAGAGGAGGGAGAGGCCTGAGAGGGCATGGAAGGATGAGAGAGGAGTAGTTATAGTCTTGACCAAGATGTTAATTCATTCTCTGTAATTTCTGCATTTTCATGCTTAACATCGAGTTTATGAACAATATACTTGTGTCCCATCATTTTATTTCTTCTTATCTGATGGAAATTATGATTCCTGCAATGCGTTAATCATTACATAAGTGCAGATCTACTGACAACATAGATTCTACTATTCATTCCCTGCAAATTGTATTTTGATTTTCAGATATTTTGATTTAGATTAAAATTATATTTTGGTCTAAATATGTTCTTCACGAATGTATAAGGATGAGCAAATTGCAGGGCCTTCACATTCATTAAGTGTTTTCTTCTTCCTTTTCATGTTATCTGTCTAAATGTTTACTAATCATTATCTAGACTTTGCCCTATGAAATGCTACCCTTTAGATGGATTTGAATCTAATTTCCTCTACCTTTCTTATTCATCCCGATCCACCCAATATACATTTATCTATAAAATCCATTGAAATAACTTGATGATGCCCTAGCTTTCCCTTTAGCAGTCAAGTGCAACTTTAGGGACTAATGTTGAAATATTGTAACTGCAAAGAGTATTCTATTTATTATTGAGTCATTATTGATTAGATCAATCCCCTTTTGTGGATTGATCATGTTGGGCTTTGTAAATGACCAAATCCCATTTTGAGGATTGGTCAAAACCTAATTATATCATGCAAATTAAGAAGTTGGCCCCATGCCTAATTAAAGTGGTTTTAACCACTAAGTGAAGAAATCGGCCCTGCCCAATGAAGAGACACCTCCCTAGTGCCTGCTATCTAATATAAATAAGAGAGGCTAGCACCTCATTCATTCACTCACTCATTCCACTCAACAAGTGCACAAGTTTAGAGGTAGCTGCAGTTGGGAGAAGAAGGATGAGAGAGACACATTGCTCAGTGTTGGATATTCTCTAGTGTTTTGGTTTATTGTCTTGGCATTGTATTGGCTATCTATATTAAGGAATTTTTTGCTGGGTTTTCTCCCCCACGAGGGTTTCCCAGGATAAATGTTGTTTATCTTGTGATTGTGTTTCTCTTAGTGATCCTACCTTTGCTATTGTTATCTAGTAAATTGAAAAGAAACATAATAGATGCTCTAAAATTAACATGGTATCAGAGCTAAGTTGAAGAGAGTACCTTTCACTGGATAAGCAAAAACATCATTCTTGTCGTACAAGAAAATTAGGGCTTTTTATTGAAGAGGAATTTCAGCCTAAAATTCATCAAGGAAGTGCAACCTAGCCTGTTGAAATATTATAACTGCAAATAGTATTCTATTTATGATTGCATCATTATTCATTATATCAATCCATTTTTGTGGATTGATCATGTTGGGCATTGTAATTGACCAAATCCCCTTTTGCGGATTGGTCAAACCCTAATTGTATAACAAAAATTAATAAGTCACCCCCCGGGCCTAATTAAAGTGGTTTTAACCACTAAGAAGACAAGTTGGCCTTGCCCAATGAAGAGACACCTTTCCAACGCCTGCCAGTTTGTATAAATAAATGAAGCGAATGCCTCATTATCTCACTCACTCATTCGCTCATCAAGTGCGCAAGTTTGATAACTACAATTGGGAGAAGAAGGAAGAGAGAGGTTCATTTCTCAGTGTTGGATATTCTCTAGTGTTTTCGTTTATTGTCTTGGCATTGTATTGGCTATCTATATTAAGGAATTGTTTGCTGGGTTTTCTCCCTCGTGAGGGTTTCCCAGGATAAATGTTGTGTATATTGTGATTGTATTTCTCTCAGTGATCCTACCTATGCTATTGTTATATAGTAAATTGAAGAGAATCCTGATAATAGCTCAAAAATAAACATGGTATCAGAGCTAAGCTGAAGAGAGCATCTTTCACTATATAAGAAAAAACGTCACTGTTGTCGTACAAGAAAATTAGGGATTTTTATTGGAGAGGAATTTTTGCCTAAAATCCATCTAGAAAAGTGCACCCTACCCTAGTGAATATTTTGGCAGCTTTAGTGCACCTTTTCAGTGGACAGAGCCTCCAGAAAGTCAAACCCTATTTTTTGACTAGTTCAAGAAAACCATAAAACCATAAGTACTAGAAAACCAGGAAACCAGAACCAGTACTAGAAGTACCATTCCAGATTTCTGCAGGTCAAGTTTCAAGGGGAAAAACTTGAAATTTTTGAAATCTAATAGCTCCAACAAACTCGTCTCAACCCAGTGCATCTATTCCCTAGATCAGAATTTCAAAATTTGAAGTTTGAAAAATTAGGGTTTCCTCATAAAACCCTAAGTTGCAGTTGCAACTGCAGTTTCAAAATCAGTTGCAGTGCCAATTGCAGTTACAGTATAAGTTGAAGTCACCCTTAAAGTTTTTAAGAGTTGGTAATTATTACCATTGCTACCAGATGGTGCCACTACCTGCAAATACTATCAGAGGTATGTATTCACATATGTTTAAACTATTAATCTTTAAAGGGTATTTGCAGGAGAAGGGATATCTTTCCATAGTTCCAGAAGGATCTCAAGATCCAACCCATTTAGAGGAATACTGCACCCCAGGTTTGATCATCTTGATATGCATCTATTTTTTATGACATTATTTTGACCTTATGAACATCTAGGTTGTATGTTGAAGTTATTACCATCATACTAACCTTTGGTCAAAATTAAAGACAAGGTATTAGATTGAGATTAGAGTTTATTCTCTAACTTAGACTTCTGTCAAGATAGCATATTCTCTTAGTACAAAGGACATATTGAAGAAGGAACTTGTCATCTTGAGTGAAGGAGACTTGGAAGTAAAGAAATACACTCATTCTTGAGGAAACGACTCTGGGTTCCAAGTTTGATTGATTAAAGTTGATAAGACTCAATTTGCACATGATAAATTTTATAACTACCTCATTACAAGTAAGCACTATAGTTGAGATAACAGTCTTTGAAAATTATTATACTTGGTAGCATGTGAGCATATTGATATAAATGCTTAATGTAATCATTTACCAGATACAACTAACATCTCCTCTAGGAGAAACTTCTTGTTTTGGTCCTAGGTTACCATGGAGGAATGTTTGATCACAACACTAGAAGAGTGTTGATCTCATTTTGTATTGTATTTCTTACTTTTGATCTTTGCTTAAGAAATGTCACAAGTGATATCTCTAAAGGAGCTACTGTGACGATTATTCGTGCTATTGTTTTATTTATTATTATCAAAAGAGTATTATTCTTGCTTGCTATTTTGTTGACCTTGTTTTAGGTCACAGGTGATAACCCTGAGGAAGCTATAGTGAAGGTTGCATAAGGAAACAGATTAGAAGAGACATGAAGTTGACCATGGACATGACGATATACATCCATGTACCAAAGAATATGAAGAAGAAGCTATTTTTGAGATCTAGAGTATCTCATATGAAGATTGATTGTAAGGAGCAGAAGGATCCAAAGATGACCAAACATTAGAACAATAACTCACAGAAGACTTGGTCAAAGGACAATGAAGCCACCTTAATGTGAAGCATGACTCGTTTGAATTCTGACTCAACCTTTCATATTTAGACTTGGTATTCAACACCAAGTATACCCCATAAGAGATGATGAATTCCTTGTAGACTCAAAATAAATCAAGAGTAAGATTGATCTCAGAAAGGATCAGATGAAGAGACAACTTCCAGGACTGGGAGACAGATGCCATGAGAATACTAGATCACAACTTTAGAAATTTCTATGAGATATGAAATCTCCTCGGAATATTTCCTTGTTTCAGTGACATAAGCTAGTCAGAAAGACTAGGATATGGATTTTTCCATGAGACTAGAAGAGAAGTCAGTATTGAATTCCAAGATTGATCTAACAGATCAAGCATGTTGCAGATCTACAAAGCCTAATGTGTGTCCATAGGATTCTCCTAGCAAGAGGGAGAAGACTATAATGAGAAACTTACTCCAGTAATTGAGGAAATAGTTCTAGTATTCATGAAGATAACCATAAAAACCATGATTCATATATAGTATGAGATGCAGGGGGAGAAATCCCCATATTTAAAATTGAGTGGTAGTTGGTGCAGTACATTAGTTGGGTCATGGATACATGACTACAATACAAGATAGAGTTACCTCCATGAAAGAAGAAGAGATACCTTCAGTATCAATTATTGAGCCACTCTCAGTTTCATATGAAGTTGTTGCCGTGATGAAGTAGAGGAGTTACTTTCATAGTTCAATAGTCACAGTGAGAATGGAGAAACCATTCTCAACTTTAGAGAAACTGCAAGTGTAGAGTCCCACTTCTAGAGGAACAATTGCAGAGAGAGTAGAGGACATACTCCCAGACAGTGAGATATATAGTGCTTTGCAAAAAGCACATAGAGCTAGCACATGATTGTGTAGATTGAGTTGCAACTGAGAAAGTGTACCAGATTGGTACAAAGTGATGTGAAAATTTGATTTGAAGTTGAAGACATAAAGACTCATGTCTACAAATGAAGAAAACTCCAAGATCTTGGTGTGGCAGGATTGATAGTTTTCTGAAGAGTTTGGGATTTACCAAGAGTAAAACCGATTCTAACCTTTACTTCAAGGTTATAAATGATGATCCAATGATGTTTCTACTATATGTAGATGGTGTATTCTTGACAAGATAAAGAAAAACTCATCACAGATTGCAGAATAAGCTCACTACAAAGTTTGATGAAAGACCTAATGCATTATTACTTAGGTCTTGATGTTTGGCAGAGCCCAGAGAATATCTTCCTCAACCAAGGGAAGTATGCAGTTGAAATAATGAAGAAGTTTGACATGTTGGAATGTAAATCCATGTACACACCCATGAAAATGAATTTGATGTTCCTGGTAGATACCTTGTCAGAATTAGTTGATGCTATTCTGTATAGACAAATTATTGGTTCGGTGATGTATCTGACGAATACCAAGAAACATATATGTTTTTCCTTGAGTCAGTATCTGGTAGAACCCAGACGTGTTCACCTTGTAGCTGCAAAACATGTGATGAGATACCTTAAGGGTACGATGGATTTTGGTCTCTCTTATGCTAGAGATCATGACTTTATATTGTATGGATATACTGATTCAGATTGAGCTAGAAGTGTTTTTGATAGAAAGAGCACTTCAGGATATTGTTTCAGTATGAGGTCAGCTATGAATTCATGGCATAGTAGAAAGAAATCCAGTATTTCTCTCAGCACGAAAGAAGCATAATACATTGTTGCATATTCCACCAGTTGTGAGGCCATATGGATTCAGATGTTGTTGACAGATCTATTAGATTTGGAGATGGAAGCCACCGTGATCCTATGTGATAACCAGAGTTGCATAAATATGATATATTCCATGATGAGTCAAAGCACATAGAGATCCAGAATCATTACATTTGTGATATGGTGCAGAGAGGAGCCTTAAAGCTCCAATATGTTGGCACATATGAACAAGTTATAGATGTGTTGACCAAGCCTTTGTCTCGTGTAAAGTTTAAGCACTTTCGAGACAAGATTGGTATAGTCTGAAAGGACCTCCATCAAAAGGGGGAGTAGTGCTGATGATACTATGGTATCCTAACCAATAACATGTAGATTGGTTAAGATTTTATATCCTAGGGGATTGATCATCCCTAGACAGATACCGAAGGTCCGTAAGGACGAGCTATCAGAGTACTTTTGCATGTATATGCTAGCTTTGGTCAGTAGTGGTAGCTCCCTTAGGATTTTCATAATCCCAGGGAATATTATGATTCATGGGAATATCCTGAAGGTCCGGTAAGGTCTGTCTGTTAGAGTACCACATTGTAGCTCCATTAGGATTTTATATCCTAGGGAATCTTATGATTCTTGGGCAGCTCCTTAGGGACCGTCAGAGTACCACAAAATGTTGTTTCACTTACCTCATTCTATTGCATATGCTGTTGATGTTGTTCTAGCATATTGATGATGTTGTTAAGATGTTAGCCTGGTGCTGAAGATTTCCAACTTCATGCTGATGTTGATGAAATGCCATCTTCATGCTGAATATTTCCATCTTAGTGTTGATGTTGATGAGATGCCAACTTCATTTTGAAGATTTCCAGCTTAGTGATGATGTTGATGATGCTCCAGCCTTCATGTTGTGATGTTGTTGTTGTTAATTTTGTATTAGCCTCGTGCTATTATTGATGATGATGATGTATTAGTGTTATACTAATCCATGTTGATGCAGATGATGATGATGCCATTCCAGCTCCTTGTTGTGGATGATGATATTGATGATGAGAAAAACTTCTGATGATTTATAAATATGGCAGTTAATGTTCCATATGTTGTTGATGTTGTTTCCATCTCTCTGTCCTAATGATGTTGTAAAATACCCCTCTTGTTAAGGGGGATATTATAACTGCAAAGAGTATTTTATTTATTATCGATTCATTATTCATTATATCAATCCCCTTTTGTGGATTGATCATGTCGGGAATTGTAATTGACCAAATCCACTTTTTCGGATTGGTCAAACCATAATTGTATTATGCAAATTAAGAAGTCGACCCCCAGGCCTAATTAAAGTGGTTTTAACCACTAAGAAGACAATTCGACCCTGCCCATTGAATATACACCTTTCCAACGCCTTACAGTTTGTATAAATAAAGGAATCCAATGCCTCATTATCTCACTGATCCAAAAGGATCTAGGGAACATCACAAAAGTTTTAGAAGTGTCCCAGAAGGCTCATAATGACCTCAAAAAACAGAGAAAGAGAACTATTCAAAGTCTTCAAAACTTAGTTAAACCAAAATGATGACGAAGAGAACGTTGTAATATTTCCAATGGTGTAAATGGTTTGTCAAATGGAGTTACGGATCAAAAGATATTCATGGTCAAATTTTGGTCAAACTAGCCCAGTCAACAGGGGGATGAGTCAACATCCATACTGCTGACATTAGCATCAATACAAATGACATCGACATCCGTACAACATACGTGGTACACGTAGGAGGTGACATGTGTCATGATGACATCAACATGGTGATGTGGTAGCACCAGAGGCTGCCACGTGTCACTCATTTTTGGCATTTTTAGGTCATGTCGTGGACCAATAAAAATGTGCCAAGTGGCAGTGCGTACAAACACATGGTAGAGCATACAGTGACATTGCAGAATGATGTGGCAGACAGTACAACTGATTTGGCATATATACAGACACATGGCAGGTGACTGTGCAGATCGTATAGACACATGGCATCCGTACGACCACCTAGAAAGTGATGTAGAATCTGTACAAACACATGGCAGTGATGTCAGTATGTTGATGTGGCCCAATAAAAACATGCCACATGGCATGCTGATTTGGCATTTTTGGCTGCCAAATGGACCAGTGAAATTATGCCACGTGGCACCTCCAGGAGACGCCACGTGGCAGGTATAGTCATCAAGTGACGTGGCAAGTACAGTCAACATGTGACATGGAAGGTACAGTTAGCAGGTGACATGGTAGGTACAATCAAAAGGTATGGTCAACAGGGCCAATGGGTGGCTGCCATGTGGCCCAGTCATGGGCTTCCACATGGAAGCCGACAGATGCCCAATGAGGGCACTTACCAAAATTCAAATTTTGGTTTGGATTCCCCTTCCACCAAATCTGGCAGGGATCCACCAAATTTGGAAGGACATTGGGAAACATGCCGAAAAGGAAGGCCAACGGATTTGACCCCGTGACCTCCCCTAAACCAACACCTTAATTTAGCCTCCACCAACCAATTCGGCCAAACAACTTCATGGGTAAGTCCGACCTTCCCTTTACTTAAATGTTGAACTCTGCCAGTACACGGGGGAGCACACCCAGGCCATACAGTGGCACATATTCCAATGCAGGCAGTTCATTAAATGCCCAAAATTGCACACGGATCGAGGCAAGAGGTCCAAAAAGGGCCTGAAGGTGACAGTGTCCGATGGAGATGATTTGATAGTCGATTATAGGTAATTCAACGATGCAAATCCAATGACGAGGCCTATTTTTGCAGCAAAGAGTCAGATCAGTAAGCTAAGTTATAGAGAAGCCAATGTAAGCATGCTTTTCATTATGTTGTTTTGTCATTAAATGTTGCAGCATAGTATGCTTGATACAGGTCTGAAGGAGCATGGAGAGGCTGTATCAAGGAATCGATATCAACTTGTTCCTTCTATTCCTTCTTTTCTTCTCTTCTTCCACATAAAACCAATCAATTACATGTGATAGAGAAATTGTGGCACTTGCATGATAAGTGGCCAACGAAGCAGCTCTAAATCTCGTAGTTTTGAGATCTTTGTATGGGATTCATATATTCTTGGATATGAGCAACAGATCTAAGGCACTCTATGGCTCCATGGTGATGGGGGTCATCTTTTATTCTTCCTCTTTTTATGTATTTAGTATGTGGGAATGATGTCCATGTTAGAATCAGGATGCCTCACGAGCATGAGAACTTGTGAAGCTTGTAAACATTCTTGATCACATCTCGATCTCTTTTTGCTGTCACTGAAAAGGGACTTTGGCCTTACAACTTAAAAATGATAGACATCATTACAACAAGGAGAATAAAGTGGTCAGGATTTGGAGCATGACCCAGAGATGTAGCCCACATCGGGTGAACTCTGTTATCAAGGGAAGTGTCATATCCATTACGTGTATTATGTTCTTATGTTGCTTTTCCATGAATTTCCACACATAGAATATTAAATGAAAGCATGACATATAACACATAAGGAAACTAAAGAGGTTTTTTATTCACTTTGGATTCAAGCCTATAAATACTTCAACTATACCTTTAATTTCAAATTACTCAAGTAAAACGATCTATAGCTGACCCTTTGAAGGAGTGACAGGTTCAAACAAATATTGGAAACTAATCACCCCTGGGTTGAGATCATGTTGGTATCAGAGCATGTTTGATACTGATTGCAGGTGTTGAAGTTGAGAATGGAAAGATCGCCAAAGTAGTTGTGGTTCAATGAGCTTCAAGAGCTCAACCAAATCCTTCAAGCGGAGAATGCTGGATTGAAGAAATTGGTGCATGTTGCAGAGGAAGAGAACCAGAATTTAAGAAGAGTAGTTGCAAGCCTTGAAGATGTAGATAGGGGAAGGCTATACGAATGGGATGGTGATAAGACCATTTTGTGACCATGGAAACTTCATCGGTTATGGGTTCGAGCATGACAGTGAAAATGCATCCACACTTTGTCAAGCAAGTGAAAATGACATCGAGGCATTGAAAAACCAAGGAGGATTCCTAGAAGCATCATCCATTGATCCTTCTCACTAGGAACAACTGGACACATCTCAAGGATTAGACCAAGAGTCCTAGTTTGAGATGGAGGTAAATAAACCATGTGTGGTTCCTTTCTTGATTAATGCTGATGAATATTTTAAAGTTCTTGAACAACATGATTCTTGCATCGACTTAAAGTTGATGAGAAAAATGGGATATGAAGGAGGAGGCCTTCGAGCCGATGGCCAAGGTATTATGGATCCCATAGAGGCAGTGGTTTTCCCTCGATATGCTAGGATAGGTTATGTTCCAAATGATGTTGGAGAAAGCTCCAAAACCGTTCGGGAAGAAGACCCTAGGACAATCACTGAGACTCCAAAAGTCAACAGTTCATCATGAGATGAAATTGATTCAGTGAAGGCTGAGAGCACAACTTCTCATGATCGAGGATTCGAGATATCTCCAGGGAGAGACGAGCATCACAATGAAAGAGCTAAGGACACCTCTTCTTTCCAGTTTGACTTCAGAGGAAACTCACCGAGGTATAATAAATCTGGAAACTCTAACATTCCATTTGATTATAAGCATGTTAATCATATAAAACTGAGCTTGTGGCATAAAATACCATGCACTTTTTGTGGATTGAATAACCATGCAGTATCCCAGTGTTGGAAGAGAAAATCCTTGTGCAGGAAGGTTATGACAACCAAGAAAAAGACGAGGATAGTATATTGCTTTCCACACACAGAAAGGAGCAGGGGAAATACACCTTTGAAGGAGAAAGGCTACTACAACCATTTTAGCAGGTATGGACGTAATGAGGCCACCTGTTGGGAATTACACCCACATCTACATCTAAAGAGGAACAATAATACCAAGCAGATACCTCTGAGGGAGACAACTAGTCAAGAAGTGCTATAGGGAAATCCACCACTAGGAGGAAACCAACTACCAGAGAAAGGACAACTCGGTAAAGAGGACCTGTTTGACATAATGACTGAGCGAATGGGGAAAATACTTGAGTTAGTCGAAATTGACCATCTTTGTAAATCACATGTTGTGATTTAGACCCCATATTGAAATCATCGCGAAGAGCACGTCATAAGATTTCCAACGATGTAAATCATTCATCAAACAAAGTTACAGATTGAAAGATATTCGCGGTCAAAGTTTGGTCAAACTAGCCTAGTCAACAGGGGGATGAGTCAACATCCATACTGTTGACGTCAACATCAATACAAATGACATCAACATCCATACAACATATGTGGCACATGTAGGAGGCAAAACGTGTCATGCTAACATCAACATGGTGATGTGGCAACACTAGAGGCTGCCACCTGTCACTCATTTTTGGTATTTTCGGGTCATGTTGTGGACCAATAAAAATGTGCCACATGGCAGTCTGTACAACCACATGGCATACCATATGGTGATGTGGCATACCATACAACTAAGTTTACATCTATATAGACACATGGTAGGTGACTGTGTAGACTATAAAAACACGTCACATTTGTATGACCACCTGGCAGATGATGTGGCATTTGTATAGACATGTGGCCGTGATGTTAGCATGCCGACGTGGCCCAATAACAACATGCCGCATGGCATGCTGACTTGGAATTTTTTGCCACCAAATGGACCAATGAAATTGTGCCATGTGGCACCTCCAGAAGACGCCACATGGTAGGTATAGTCAGCAGGTGACATGGCAAGTACAGTCAGTAGGTAATGTGGCAGGTACAGTCAACAAGTGATGTGGTAGGTACAGTCAGTAGGTACGATCGACAGGGCCAATGGGTGGTTGCCACATGGCATCCAACAGATGTTTAGTGAGGGCACATACCAAATTCGAACTTTGGTTTGGATTCCCCTTCCACCAAATCTGGCAGGGATCCACCAAATTTGGCAGGACATTGGGAAACACGCCAAAAAGGGAGGCCAGTGGATTTGACCCCGTGACCTCCCCTAAACCAACACCTTAATTTAGCCTCCACCAACCAATTCGACCAAACAACTTCATGGGTAAGTCTGCCCTTCCCTTTACTTAAATGCTGAACTCTGCCAGTACACAGGGGAGCGTGCCCAGGCCATACAATGGCACATATTACAATGTAGGAAGTGCATTAAATTCTCATAATTGCACGTGGATTGAGGCAGGAGGTCCAAAAAGGGCATGAAGGTGACAATTTCTGATGGAGACGATTTGACAGTTGTTTTTAGGTAATTTGGTGACGTGATTCCAATGGTGAGGTCTGTTTTTGCAAAAGAGATTCAGATCAAGAAGCTAAGTTTTGGAGAATCCAATGTAAGAATGATTTTCATTATGTTATTTTGTGATTAAATGTTGCATCATAGTATGCTTGATACAGGTCTAAAGGAGCATGGAGAGGCAGTAGCAAGGAAACAAGATCAACTTCTTCATTCTGTTCCTTCTTTTCTTCTCTTCTTACACATAAAACCAATCAGTTACATGCGACAGAGAAAATGTGGCACTTGGATGATAAGTGGCCAACGAAGCAGTTCTAAATCTTGTAGTTTCCGGATCTTTGTATGGGCTGCATATATGCTTGGATCTCAACAATAAATCTAAGGCACTCTATGGATCCATGGTGATGGGGGTCATCTTTTATTCTTCCTCTTTTTATGTATTGAGTATGTGGGAATGATGTCCATGTCAACATCATGGATGCCTCATTAGCATGAGAACTTGGGAAGCTTGTAAACATTCCTGATCACATCCTGATCTCTTGTTTTCATCACTGAAAAGGGACTTTGGCCTTACAACTTGTAAAGGAGAGACATCATTACAATGATGACAATAAAGCGGGTAGGCTTTGGAGCATGACCCGAAGACGTAGCCCACATCGAGTGAACTCCGTTATCAAGGGAAGTGTCATATCCATTATGTGTATTATGTTCTTATGTTTCTTTTCCATGAATTTATGCACATAGAATATTAAATGCAAGCATGACATATAACACATAAGGGAACTAAAGAGTTTTTTTTTTCCACTTTGGATTCAAGCCTATAAAGACTTCAACTATACCTTTAATTGCAAATCGCTCAAGTAAAACGATCTATAGTTGACCCTTTCAAATATTGGAAACTAATCACCCCTGGGTTCATATCACTCACTCACTCATTCGCTCATCAAGTGTGCAAGTTTGGTAGCTGCAGTTGGGAGAAGAAGGAAGAGAGATGCACATTGTTGAGTGTTGGATATTCTCTAGTTTTTAGTTTATTGTCTTGGAATTGTATTGGTTATCTATATTAAGGAAGTTTTTGTTGGGTTTTCTCCCCCATGAGGGTTGCCCAGGATAAATGTTGTGTATCTTATGATTGTGTTTCTCTTAGTGATCATACCTATGCTATTTTTATCTAGTAAATTGAAACGAAACCTAATAATAGCTCAAAATTAACATAGCCTAGCGAGCTCATTGGCAGCTTGAGTGCACTTTTTCAGTGGACAAAACTCCCGGAAAATGAAACCCTAGTTTTCAGTGGTACCAGAAAACCAAAAAACCAAGAAACCAGAACTAGTAACAGAAGTACCAATCTAGAATTGCGCAAGCTCATTTTGAAGAGCTAAAAGTTGGATTTTTAGAAAACTGATTGCACCAGGCTACTCGCCTAAGCCAAGCACACCTCTTCGTAAGTTCAGATCTAAATTCTGAGCGCTTTCATTTTTTGGTCATTTTCTGAGCTTCAGGTCAATATGTCTATAAGCACCAAGCTTGTTGACAAGTTAGAAGGTGTGGATAACTTCCGTGCCTAGAAGTATAGTATTGCAGTCATTCTTGAAGAGAATGACCTAGCAAGATTCATCAAAGAAAATGTACCAGAACCCGCAGATGCTACAACTAAAGCAAAGTACCAGAAGGACATGGTTAGGGCCAAAAGAATCATTGTAGATTCTATCAAAGATCACTTGATCCCTTAAGTGGCATCTAAAGATAACCCAGAAGAAATGTTTGATTCCCTAACCAGATTGTATGAAGGAAGAAACATTAACCGAAAGATGAACTTGAGAACTCAACTCAAGAATACAAAGATGCATAAATGATAAATAGTTCATGAATACTTCTCTAGAATCTCTCAATTCAAGGAAAATCTAGAAGGAATTGGAGATACCCTAGATGAATATGAACTCATAATGACAACTCTTAATGGTCTCACAAGACCTTGGGATGCAGTCATCCAAACCAATTGTGCCAGAAAGGGAAAAATACAATTTGACAGTCTTTGGGAAGAATGTGTTCAAGAAGAAGCAAGAGTAGCTAACCGAGAGGCAATAATATTAAGGGATGATGATCAAGCTCTAGATACTCATACCAAAGGAGAAAAGAGAAGGCCTCACTTCAAGAAATATACCCACCCACATAAGGAATCTCACTCCCCAAATAAATTCATCCATAAAGAATCTCACCCTCCAAGGAGATTCCAAAAGTTTCAGAAAGGTTAAAGAAGAGAAAAGGATTTCTCATCTTACCAATGTTACCAATGTTACCATTGTGACAACATGGGACATATTGCTAAGAATTGTCCAACTAGAAGAGAAGAATACAAGAAGATGAACAAAAGGCACCATGCCCATCCAGTTGAAGATGAAGAGCCACCCACAAATATGATTAAAGAAAAGATTGAAGACTATTACTTCATCTCTGCCCTCTGAGGATCAGTGTCACCTTGTGAGGATATGTGGCTCATAGATAATGGTGCTTCCAAGCACATGACAGGTCATAGAGACATTCTCTCTAGCCTTACAGAAAATAACTTTCCCTAGAAAGTTACACTTGGATATGACTACCAGTACCCTATCAAACGAGTAGGAGAGTCCAATTATAAACTTGATTCAGGGACCCCAATGAAGATGAAGGATTTAATATATGTACCAGGTTTGACGAAGAACTTGATTTCTATCTCAAATTTAGATAAGAGAGGCTTCAAAGTTGCATTCATAGATGGTGAAGTCCTCATGTGGCCTAAAGGAAAAACCATATAAGATGCAATTGTTATTGGAATAGAAGAAGGTGGCCTGTATAAATTAAAAGGTCACTCAGATGCAACCTTGATTCACTCCACTGAGAGTCCATGTGAACTTTGGCATAGAAGACTAGCTCACATAAACTACATGGCCTTACCATATGTGAGCAAGGTAGTTATAGGTCTACCGTATTTCAAGGTTGATCATGAAGGTGTGTGCAAGGGATGTGAACAAGGAGAGAACATCAAGAATCCTTTCCCAAAGAGAGATAGTAAAGAAGAAGGATTCTTAGAGCTCATCCACTCAGATGTATGTGGCCCAATTCCATCCGCCTCTCTTAGTGGGTATGTATACTATGTATCATTTATTGATGACTATTCTCGCAAGACTTGGTTTTACTTCTTGAAATCAAAAGATGAAGTGTTTGGGAAATTCAAGGAATTCAAAGCCTTGATATAGAATCTTGCTAAAAGAAAAATCAAGATACTCAGGTCAGATAATAGAGGATAACACACCTCAAAAGAGTTTGTAATATTTTGCAGAGATGTCAGGATTAAGAGGGAGCTCACCACTCCCTACAATCCTCAACAAAATGGTGTAGCAAAAAGAAAGAACATAACTATAATGGAAGTAGTGAAGACTATGATACATGATCAAGATCTTCCAACGCACTTATGAGAAGAAGCAACAAGAACAATAGTGTATGTACAAAATATATTATCCCATAGTGCACTTGGGTTCAAAACCCCTGAAGAAATATTCTTCAGAAAGAAGCCAAGAGTAAGCCATCTCGAAATATTTGGTTGTCCATTGTTTGTACACATTTCGAAATAAAATAGAACCAAGATGGACCCTTCAGGAAAGAAGGGAATATTTGTTGGATACTATGAGGTCTTTAAGGCCTTTAGAATTTACATTCTAGGTTACCATCATATTGAGATCAATAGATATGTAGCCTTTGATGAAGATGCAACACTCAAGAAATCAAAGAGATGCCAACTTGAAGAAGTATATGAAGAAGAACCTGTAGCTCCCAGAGTTGCATAACCAGTGAGGGAAGCTACAGTTTCCCTCGATGATGAGATTCATGAAGATGATGATATGATAGAATCTCAAGGACCTCCCTAGATGATGATCTCTCACAAGATAAAGCTATCTTGGGATAGGGAACTTATTCAAGATGGAGAGAAGTATGGTGCCCCTGAAGGAACCATGAGACACGTTAGGAAACGTAACCATTCTCCAGTTATATGGGTTTGATGTGTGATATCATAGAGAAGGAGCCTACTTTCTTTTAAAAATCCATTCAGAAGAAATAATGGGAAGATTCCATGACATAAGAATACCAATCCATTATAAATAATGATGTATGGGAAATAGTTCCCAGATCGAAGAGAAAAGATATGGTATCTTCCAAATGGCTATACAAGATAAAACATGTTGCTGATGGAAGTATTGAGAAATATAAAGCAAGGTTTGTAGCTCGTGGATTTTATCAAAAGGAAGACATTGATTATGAAGAGACTTTTTCTCCTGTAGCCAGATACACTTCTACCAGAACCATCATATCCCTTGCAGCTAAGATGAAGTGGAAGTTATATCAAATGGATGTGAAAACAACCTTCTTAAATGGTGTCATTGAAGAAGAAGTGTATATAGAACAACCTCAAGGGTTTGAAGTTGAAGAGAAAAATACACATGTATGCAGGTTGAAGAAGGCTATGTACGGATTGAAGCAAGCTCCTAGAGCTTGGTATGGAAGAATTGACAGTTTCCTGACGAGTTTGGGCTTTACCAAGAGTAAAGTTGATTCTAACCTTTACTTCAAGGTAATGAATGATGAGGCTCTTATATTATTGTTGTATGTGGATGACTTATTCTTAACTGTAGAAGAAAAGATCATCATTGATTGCAAGAAGAAGATCATTGCAGAATTTGAGATGAAAGACCCAGGCCTAATGCACTATTTCTTAGGTCTTGAGGTTTGGCAGAGCCCAAAGAAGATATTCCTTAACCAAGGGAAGTATGCAGTTGAAATACTGAAGAGGTTTGATATGTTGGAGTGTAAATCCATGAACACACCCATGGAAACAAAGTTGAAGCTCCTGGTTGATACTTCGTCAGAATTGGTTGATGTCACGCTATACAAACATATCATTGGATCGTTGATGTATTTGAGGAACACCAGGGAAAATATATGTTTTGTTGTGAACACCTTGAGTTAGTATCTGGTAGAGCCTAGATGTGTTCACCTTTTTGGTGAAAAACATGTGATGAGATACCTTAAGGGTACATTGGACTTTGGTCTCTGCTATAATGGAGATCAAGACTTCAGACTGATTGGTTATACCAATTCAGATTGGGCTGGAAGTGTTTCTGACAGAAAGAGAACTTCAGGATGTTGTTTTAGTTTGGGGTTAGCCATGACTTCATGGTAGATTAGGAAGTAATATAGTATTTCTCTCAGCACAATAGAAGTGGAATACATTGTTGAATGTCTGCCAGTTGTGAAGCCACATGGCTACGAAATTTGTTGACATGTCTATTTAATCTGGAGATGGAAGCAACCGTGATTCTATGTGATAACCAAAGCTGCATGAAGATGACATAGAACCCTATGTTCCATGACAAGCCAAAGCACATAGAAATATGGTATGACTACATTCGTGATATGGTGTAGAGGAGATCCATAAATCTCTAATATGTTGGCACAACTGAGCAGGTTGTAGATGTGTTGACCAAGCCCCTGTCTCGTGTAAAGTTCGAGCACTTTTGAGACAAGCTTGGTATAGTCCAAAAGGACCTCCCTCGAAAGGGGGAGTGATGCTGATGATACTATGCTATACTGACCAATAGTAGGTAGGTCAGTTAGGATTTTATATCCTAGGGGACTGATCATCCTTGGAAAAATCCCGAAGGTACGGTAAGGAAGGTCTATCAGAGTACCTGTGTATGTATATGCTAGCTATGGACAATAGTGGTAGCTCCGTTAGGATGTTTATAATCCTAGGGAATATTATGATTGCTGGGAAGATCCCAAAGGTTCGGTAAGGTTGGTCTATCAGAGTACCATGTGGTAGATTCATTAGGATTTTATATCCTAGGGAATCTTATGATTCCTAGGAAGCTCCTTAGGGACTGTCAGAGTACCACAAAATGTTGTAATACCTGCCTCATTTTGTTGCTCCATGATGATGATGATGTTGTTTCTCCAACCTTCATGCTGTGATGATGCTTCTCTAGCCTTCATGCTGTGATGATGATGTTTCTCCAGCCTTCATGTTGTGATGTTGTTGTTGCTCCAGCCTTCGTGCTGCGATGTTTTTGTTGCTCCAACCTTTGTGCTGTGATGATGATGTTGTTGTTGATATTGAGTATGATGATGTACTAATTGATGTTGATACAAATGATGATGATGCCATTCCAACTCCTTGCTATGGATGATGATATTGATGATGATAATTTTTTTTGATGATTTATAGATATGCCAGTCCGTGTTCCAGATGCTGTTGATGTTGCTACCCTCTCTCTCTCCTGATGATGTTGTAGAATACCCTTATTGTTAAGGGGGAGTGTTGAAATATTGTAACTACAAAGAGTATTCTGTTTATTATTGAGTCATTATTTATTAGATCAATCCCCTTTTGTGGATTGATCTTGTGACAAGTGACATCAAGAAGTTGTTCAAGTGAATCTACAGTAGATAAGAAGAGCCTTGGAACTTGGTTATGATATGTTGATTCTTTTATATACATATTTAAGGGTGTAAGGAAGTGGAAAGGAAAGGGGCTTGGAGCCTCCTTCCTGTTGGAGCTCGAGAATCTAGGGAGTTGTAGATTCCTTCAGGTTGGAGCCTGTAAACTAGGGGGTTGGTGCCTCCTTCCAATTGGTCCTGGAAAATCTTGGAAGTTATAGATTCTGTTGAATGTAATATTTGTTGTATTTTAATGTTGTTCAATTACATTCAGTTAATTTATAAATTTAATTGAACTGAAGCATAAACCATGAACAATAGCAACAATAATAACCAAGATCACAAAAAGAATAACCATGCACAGAGACACAAGTACAATAGAAAATGCTTGTATTAAATTGATGTTATTACAATGATGAGAGTTTCATATATATAGAACATATGGTG
>SNQJ01S0098201.1:12493-43740 GCA_010110895.2 Picea sitchensis | reverse complement strand
AGCCCAAGAACACAATGCACATGCATGGGAGAATGTTGCATGAATTGTCTGGCTGTTAGCACCCACAACCAACACATATGACTTGTGTATGGCCTCAAGGCTCCATGAAGTGATGCAAACAACTTGTTGGAGGTGTGCATGACATCAAGGAGGTGGATTCTCATTATGTATGGCCATGACAATGATTTTTAATTGTTGTATATGGCCTAAACAATCACAAGATTGTGGTTCCCTAGTGACATAAAATAGAAACTTGGTTAAAATAATGCAATATTAAAGTTCTCACATCCATTGATATTAAAAGCCAAGGTGGAATAGATGATGGTTGTCTTAGATATATTATATTTCTCCAATTGTTAATGGAAAATTAATTTCTAAATACATCTAATAGAAATATAATTTGTAATTCCTCATTACCACCATTAACACACTAAGAGTAGAAAATAACCATAAAAGTAAAGACTTCCTTTTAATGTGTATAATCTCTCATATTTCACACCAAAAATAAAGAATGGACTTTAACTCTAAACTATCCACTCATATAAATGAAATCTATAACGATATCTATAACGATAGGAACAACATTCGAACATAATGAAACTCACAATCAACACAAAGAATTTACCCTAGAAACCCAAATAAAAAAACTAGCTTCAAATAGTTGTTCAATGTTCATTTCAATAATCTCAGGATAATGTAGCTCATGGATCAATGGAAATTCGACAATTTACACAACTCCTCCCCCTTTGTATTATCTTCCCTAGCCAAAAAAGACCATTTTAGAGTCAAGTTACAAGAAGATATGGTAGAGTTTGGGGCAATGGGAATGTCAAGCATCCTTGCCCTTTTATTTCCATTCCTCACTTTGTTTTCCCATTTCATTTTCCTTTTACATTCAATTCTTTTTTCATTTTCTATTTATTTTTTTAGAACTTGCATTGTCCTTTTCTTTTTTATACCTTCATTAATTGTCAAATTGCACTTGTGTAATGAGTCTTACAACCATCTATTTTGTTCAAATCCATTTCAGATCAATACCTACTGAACCCTTCTATCACCTTGACAAATAATATGGGAGACAAGGGGATTTTTTTTTTCAAACCTCTTGTTCAATGTAAGAATCTAAAGGTTGATCCATTACCAAGAAAAAAAAAGAGACATAACAAAGACACATGTTTATTCAATTGATGAAAGGAAGCTTGAATCGAACATGCATTATTGTTATCTCTATTATCACACAAGTTGTAGGTTGAGAAAAACTCGACCCAACCACTAAATGGCGACAAATAATAGGTCACCTACCCACTATCACCTTAGGCAAGTGTCCCCGTCACTATAGAGGTGAGGTAGTCACCTCAAGGGGGGAATCTCAGTGACCCTGGGGGGAATGAGATGAATATGGAGGAAGATGGATATGAAGTCCCTAGAGGTCAAATATAAATGATGTGAAAGGGTTTAAATTAAGTCTTGGGAAGGTCCAAGGATTTCCAATTAAGTTAAGTGACGTTAAATCAATAGAGAAATGATCCAAGAAATGCCCTAAACCAAGTAGAATATGTTAGCAAAATTTTAGCAAATTTTGGTGGTTAAAGAACAAGTTACAAGTGTTTTTCTTTTAGGGTTTATAAAGTCAAGTTATCAACCTTATGGCTGTAGAAAACCAATCCATATATCAGCAAGAATATCCAAAACTAATCACTTGTAAATGGCTCAAAAGATGTGCCTAGGTTAGTAGAGGGTTAGGGCAGAAATTTAGGCCTAGTATAGGGTTAGTTTAGGATATATTTTGGGTTAGTCACCCAGGGTTAGTTCTGCTTAATGGGTGTAGGTTAGTGTCTATTACAACAAAAAAATTTAGTGTTTGAAAAGGGGATGCCTTAGTGAGGCAAAATAGCCAAAGGCTCAAGGAATGTTTCCCTAAAGAGAGAGACTAAAAACTTGTAAAATCACGTTTTCCAAGGCAATGATTTTGTTTCTCCAATGAAATAATAAATGAATAGTTCTCTTAACAATTGGGTTAATGGGGTCATGCAAATAAAGTGCTAAAGACGCTACCTCCTTGGGGGTGTAAACCCTTTTACTCCCCAAGGCAAGTTTCTCTAGCTAGGGTTTAAGCTAAGAGGGTGTATGCCCTTATACTTCTCTTAGCAAACCCTTGTTTAACTAATAATATGAATCATAAAATTATGAAAACTATGGTGGGGGTGTATTCCCTTATACTTCCCACCTATCTCCTATCACAATAACCTTGACTTGAAACAAATGATAGTATGAAAGTAAAGACCATACGAATTCAAAGAAAAATGCTAAGATAATCCACCACAATAGCAAGAGAGAAGCCTTCCAAGGCTAGTGCATCACTTCCATAAACCATACATCAAGAGATAACAATAAAAAATAGCACAAGAGAGACATTGTTCCAAAGGTAGCGAAAATTTCACACCAAGAGTCCTCTCACAAGAGGGAGAGTTATGTTAAAATGAGATCTTATGATCTCTTATTTATACAAAATGTCACCAAGGTGACTTGTCCACATATTTAGGGGTAAACCACAATACTAGGGTTCAACAACCCTAATCCTTCCCCCTTAACAAATTAATTCATTTAAAATTCACATATGCACATAAGAAAACCATAATTTAGAAGGATGTCAACCCTTTAGGGGACATTTTGGCACTAAGAGGAGGTCATTGGTGATGGAAGAGAGTGGAGAGGCTTCCCAAAGCTACATGTCAAGCATCAAGACCAATTCCTCCATGATTCCTTCAAAATTTCCTTCTGCCAATGCATGTCACCTCACTACGAATCCCTAACCCCCCTAGGTGACATCATGCTAAAAAAGGAGACATTTTGCCTCTCCTAGGAAATTTGTTTGGCATGTGGGGGCTAGGCTACATCGTCCAAGTCATCTTCAATGTATTTCAAGTTTGATCTTCCTCATTCGACATGTGGTCCATTGGCATCCACCTATGGGATTCAAGCCCCATGGAAGCCCAATCTAGGCTTGTTCTTCCAAAGCTTTCCACCAACTAGGTCCTGCAAAGAAAAACAAGCACGCCCTCCAAGGATCTCAAGTCATAACATCATGATAAGTGAATCCAATAAATAAATGATCCACCTAAGCATGTTCATCAAAGATCACTATATTGAACAATTAATTGCTCAAAGACACTATGGAACTTGTCAAGATTGAATATGGGAGGGTTGACAAGGTGTTCTATTGGGTAGATATTTCCCTAGGTCAAGGAAAGTTTCCAAGAGATCCCTCTCTAATCCATGTAAATTGGGTGAGGTGGATGGGGAAAAGACTCATTGGGCATAGGGTTCATGACATACAAGAGGTCGTAGTGTCTCATTCATGGGTGCCTTTGTAGAGGGTGTGTGGTACCTTTGTCCACAATGCACTTTTTCCAAGCCCATTATTTTCCATTCTTTTATTCTTTCATAATTTTAAGGAAAGGTTGAAGGCCACTACCCTGGCATGGTGTCCAGATAATGGCAAAGTCACCCACAAACACCTAGTGGAAATGAGAAGACTGGCTCATGGTGAGACCCCCTTTCTCTCAGCCATGCAACTAAGAGCCATTACCTTGGTTTGGCGACCAGATGATGGAAATTTCATACTACTAGATATTCATGGACGTGATAGGTCGACTCGTGATGAGACCTCCTTTCCTTCAACCAACCTTTTAATCATTTTAAATCATATTTCATTGTGGGTCCCCTTTTACTCAACGATAAGCGTTTCATTGCTTTCTTGGGTGATCCCTGGGAGAATCATCTAGAAGGTTCATACATAGGATTTTATCTTTTACCCAACATCAATCCCTCTAGGCCTTCATCCCCTTATTCCCTTAGAATGAGGGACAACCCCTTCTTGGGTGGATACTCCCTAAAATCCCAAGAGATAAGGAAATGGGGGGGNTAGTGATGGAAAGTGGTAAGTATGGTCAGGAATGATATGATGGCTCTTCAAGGGAGTTCCTAGTATCAAACCCATCCCCAAGGAATACCACTTACTAGGGCACAATGTTAACCACCAAGGTGAAGCAGGGAAAAAGGCATAATGTCCAAGCATATATCATGAAATCTAGAGAAATATAAGATACAACATACTCAAATGTCTTAAATATTGAAATGACGCTTACCATAATATTGAGTTGTACCTCATGGAGAAAGGCCCACTACCTTCCAGAAGCCAACTGATCTGGTGGGTTCCATTTGGAAGTCTGCAACCATCTGTGGTGTTGAGGAGGATCTCCATCTGTGAAAAAGGATATTGTTGGTCATATAGTCTCTCGACACTCCATATATGCAACCTGAGGGCCTTGAGACATAATATCCTTAGTTATCCACAAAATGGGGATAAAATTTGGCTCTTACTTAGGGACATGTGCTCTCCATAGAGTACATGAGATCTGCAACATCTCCCGATAGAACTGTGCCTGCCAAAAAATCAGACAAAGGGATTAGAGCATCTAGGGTGGTGCTATCACCCTTCATCCATATATATATGTATATCTATCTATCTATCTATCTATCTATCTATCTATCTATATATATATATATAAATCCAAAAACACAAAAAAATAAACTAGAAAAGAAAAAAATTGACATTTTTTAAAAAATTTCTAAGCTAAGCATGAAATCAATATGCAAGTAGATAAAAATGAAAATGAAATGCATCTAAATTAGTATGAGAAATCAAGATGAAAATGCAGGGGAAAGCAATATGACTTACGTACTTATCTAGGGCATGGGCCCTAAAGAAGTCACGTGACCTAGATGTAATGTTGGAGAAGATATCCATCCACTGGTAGTGGCATCTTCCTCCCATTTAATAATGCCAGATAATACCTTTCTTTATCAGAATTCTACCTGATTATGTAAGGGCCAAGTCATGAGTTGTTATATGTCTGGTCATATCTGGGCTTGCCATTTCTTTTATTGATCTAGATTACTGATCCGGATTTAGGAGTGGAACGAACTGATTGACATACTGAATACAATAAACATAGAGATATGAAGAAAAACACAGATATCCAATGAACAATATCTTCTATTGAATATATGAAATAGGTTGAAACTGTAAAACTATAGAACTGAAACACTTGCTCAAATGGTGGTAGCTATCTCTGAGAAGAGATGTGGCTAATACACACATCTGTTTGAGCATCATGATTACAATGAGGCTCCAGAGGCCTTTTTGATATTACTCATGAATTCCCAAACCCTAGACATCCAAAAACCTAACCCTAGAAGGTGAAACGCCAAAAGTCATGTGCCCCCCTATGGGTAAGTTGGTACCTCAACTTCCCGGGGTCATAAATTTTGCATACGACCTCCATTTTAGGCACGTGATAGCCCGTTCGAAAGGTATTTCAGAGAACTACACATTACACCATCAAACTTTGACTTTGACTACAGTTTGACTGTGGCGAGCCAAAAAAACACTGTTAATGGATCCAAAATGGCCCTTAAAGTACAACAAGATGTGCTGATATGAAAACATACAAAACAAGCCAGTTGGATTAGGTGAGAGACCACCAATATCCACTTGGAAGATGTGTAGGGATTCAGAAAACCCCAAAAGTGTAGAAACCACAATTACAAAGAAGTACAAAAGAACGTGCTGAACTAAAAATGGACAAGAGGAGCCAGTGGGAATAGGTGGGTGACCACTAATATATACCTGGATCAATCCTCCTCCCTTAGGAAGCAATGCTATCCATTGCGTTGAGTTCCCCCATTAGGTGAGGAGACTTCTGCTGGATTTGGCCCCGAGCTAGCCACTTTCCTTGGTGGAGGAGTTTCCCTGCCTTGACAACCCGATAAAGCTAGATCCTTTGTTGGTGAGTTCCCTTGACCTGTGTGTCCACTATCTGGTCAATGGATGCTTGTTCCATGAATTCCAGGATGATCTCTGTTGGTGTCAGTTGTTCTATGATCTCTGAGGTGTCCAATAATGGTGGAAAATATGGCTGAAGGAGGTCCACATTGAACACTAGGTGTAGGCTAATGAAGGGTGGAGTGTTGAGCTCAAAATCATTGCTACCCACAACCTTGGTGATAGTGCAAGGCCCATAGAGAAGTGGGAAAATCTTTCGATGGGCCCCTGTGAGACGCTGCTTCTGAAAATCTAATCAGAATTTGTCTCCAACCTAAAACTGGTACGGTACCATGTGTTGATCATGGAGCTGCTTGTACTTAGCATTGGATTTCTGTAAAATATCCTGGACTTGTTGGTGGATGTGTTGAATCCACTCAATGAATCTGGTGGCTTTGTCAGTCTCATACTGAACATGGGAAGATTCTGTCTGTGTGGTGGAAAGAGGCAGTGCAACATCAATGGGACCCAAGGGTTGGAATCCCATCCCTACCTGAAATGGGCTATGGTCGGTGGAGCTATGGAGAGCCATGTTGTAACTGTGTTGAACATAGGGGAGACTCTCATCTCATGTACGTGGATTCTTAGAGTTGTACACATGCAGGATGCGCAAAATCATCTGATTTACGACCTTTGTTTGGTCGTCTATTTTGGGGTGGAAAGAAGTGGATTTAGTGAGCTTGGTGTCCAACAATGACTAGAGATTCAACCAAAATGTGTTGAGGAACCTGCTGTCCCGATCGGAGATGATGGTCTGTGGTATCCCAAAATGGACCCACATTCATTCGAAGAAGAGATTGGTAGTATCTGCCGCTGTGATATTCTTCTTGTAGGCTGTGAGGATGGCCATCTTCGAAAACCTATCAATGACCACAAATATGCAGCCATTTTCTTACTTGGTGGATGGAAGGCCAGACATGTAATCCATTGAGATGGATTCCCAAGGATTCTCAGGAGTAGGAAGAGGGGTGTATAATCCTTTCTTCTTGATGGATGGCTTGGCAATGGCACAAACAATGCAATAGATGATACACCTACTGACATCTTGTCGAAGTTTTGGACAACAAAAATGTTTTTGAAGAACGACCACAATTTTCTCCACGCCAAAATGTCCTGCCATTTGATTGTAATGGGCTTCCCAAATTAGATTTGTATGCTCACTTGGAGGAACACAAAGATGACCTATATGGCATAATAGTCCGTCTTGAATGTGAAAATTAGTGACAATCATGCATGTACCCAACAACTGATAGGTGGTGGGAAAGTCTAGATCTTGCTGATAAATTTGGGGCCACTCAGATGGCTCATGTTCACAGGAATGGATAACAATGGTGAGGGAAGCCACGAGAGGTTGACTGAGGTAGTCAACAACATGATTTGAGATCCTTGTCTTATACTTGATGTTGATATGGAACTGCTACATGTAGGTGGACCACTTTTGATGGATATCATTCTGCAATTTCTCCTATGTCTGTATGAACTGCAGAGGCTTGTGATCAATGTCGATGATTGTCTCCTTTCCCAGAATGTAATGTTTCCATTGAGGACAGGATTGTGCGATGGAATACATTTCTTTGTCATAGGTGGTGTATTTCCGGAAAATATCTAAAAATGTCTCACTATGATATGCCACCGGATGGCCATGCTGAGTGAGAATTGTGCCTACAACATAGTCAGATGCATTAGTCTCTATCTCGAACGGTTGTTGCAGATTGGGAAAGGAGAGTACCGGAGCTGAGAAAAAGTGATGCTTCATATCATCGAATGCTCATTTTTGTTCCTTCCCTCATGCTAACTTTTCCCTTCCACTACCCTTACTCACCTGGTTGAGGGCCCATGAAATATGGGAGAATCCCAACATGAACTGTTGGTAGAAGTTAGCCAATCCCAAGAAGCTCCGAAGCTCGGTTAGTGTGGTCGGGGATAGCCAGTCACGGATGACTTGGATCTTAACTGGATCAAAATGTACCCCATGATCATCAACAATGTAGCCTAAGTATTGGACCCTGTTCACGCCAAAAGAGCATTTTTCCAAGTTGGAATATAGCTTGTGTTTCCGCAGAGTGCTCTAAACCTACTGAATATGCCGCATGTGTTCCTACCACGTTCTACTGAAGATGAAGATGTCATCCAAATATACCACCACAAAAGAGTTGGTGAAGGGTCTCAATACATCATTCATCAACCTCATGAAAGTGGCTAGTGCATTTGTTAAGACAAAGGGTATGACTAACCATTCAAAGAGACCTTATTTAGATTTAAAGGCTATCTTCCATACATCAGTTGGATCGATCGAAACTTGGTGGTAGACAGACTTTAGGTCAATATTGCTGAAGAAATTTTCCCCTTTGAGTTGGTCAAGAAGGTCATCAATCTTGGGAATTGGGTTTTGGTTCCTGAGTGTGATTTTGTTTAAGGCTCTGTAATCAATGCAAAGTCACTAAGTCCTGTCCTTCTTCTGCACCAGTTCAATCGAGCTTCCAAAAGGGGAGGATTTGGGTATGATGTGCCCCTTTTGAAGAATCTCCTGGATCTGACACCTGATTTCGTCATTTTCCATCAGCGAGTGGCAATAGACTGGTCCATTAGGTAGAGGTGCACCGAGAGTCAGATCAATTGGATGCTTGACTTGGCAGTGCGTTGGTACCCCAGTGGGTGAGGAGAAGATGTCTCTATATTCTTCCACGATCCCGTCCACTTGATTCTACTGAAAAGAGAGGCTCTTTGTAGAGGCCACGGATATGGTGGTGACCTTCTGCTTACTGTGAGCACAGATAAAAAAGAACACGAACTTCTCGTTCTGTGAAATGACCTTACTACATTTCTTAGCAGAGATTAAAGAAATAGCAATAGGCAGTGCTACCTCTGGGATCCTGTACAATTGTCTACCCAAAGTAATAATAAAACTGTGGGGTATAGACTCATACAAAACATGACACTTCCACAAATATGGTTTTCCTAAAAGAACATCACAAATTTCAAGGGGAGAAATATCACACATTACCTCATCTTTGAAAGGCTTGATGTTGTAGGGTAGACAACACTGTTGGATGACACAAAGATATCTTCCTTGGTGAAGTCAGCCGATGGTGTAAGGCTGCAGGTGCGCTGTCATTGGTAGGTCCATATGCTTGACGACCTTTTCTGAAATCAATTTCTTTTGACTGACGCTATAGACAATCAAATGAAGAGGAGCCCCCTTTAACCACATCTGTGCGTGAAAGAGGTGTTCCCCTTCCTATGGATCTTCTGGTTCACTTGGTCGGATTTTGGTGGAAGCGACAGTGGCACTGGATTCATCATCGATGATCCACTTCCCTCCTTCATAATTTGATTCAAAAATAGAATCGGCCCCTAACTCGGAAGCTTTCAACTCGGACACGAGTGACTTTTTGGAGCAACATTCTTCAGTGTTGTGCCAAGGGATTTTATGGTACTCACACCATTTTCCCGTGTCCTTCTTTGTCTTCTCATTGCTCTTCTTGTGCTGTGGTTTGGACTGGTTGTCCTGAGAATGGCCATCTTTGCTCTATACCTTGCTGTGTGGGTTGGGGCCACTTTTTCCCTGCTTCGGCTGTGAGGAGTTTGAAGATCCAAACTCTCGCCTCTTTTGCTTAAATTTCAGCTAGATCTTGACAACGTATTTATAAGACATACCCAATGAGGTGATGTCCATAAACTCCATTTATGTTTGGATGTATATATGCAAAAAAACACAGTATTTTAGCACCAGATGTCGCTCAGAGTCTTTGATAGCCAGTTTGGTGCACAGGGTGTGGAAAATATTGGTGAAATCTGGTACTGTCTGGTCCCTTTCTTGACATAGGGTGGTCCATCTGGTGTGATGGTCCTTGTAGCTTCCAATAGGGTAGTACTATTCTTTAATGGCATATTGGAAGGAATCCCATGTGGGGGAAACCACAATATTGCAGATTCCTCTATGTCCCTTTTCTCAGAGTAAGTGTCCCACCAGTCCTTAACATGGGGGATGACCTCAAGGATTGCAAAAGTAATCTTTTCCCGATCTGAAAAATTGTGGACTAAAAAATGCCCTTCGAGCAAATTCAACCATTTATATATAGCATTCACATCTATTAGTCCTTAAAATAATGGAATATCAAAATATTCTTGTACCTTGAAGGGGGTTGCATGGATGATTCATGAAGATGCTTCTCCTGTAGGCAGCCGCTGAAGGATCTGCGCAAAGTTGTCCATCATTTTGTTCCTTTTTCATGCAAGGGATTCCTCGAGCAACATTTTAAAATATCCCCTACTCTATCATATTTCTTTTCATCTCCCATGGGTTTTTTTTGGGCTCAGCGCGGCCGATCTTGCAATGACTCGATTGGTTCGAGTCCCAACTTCTTGTACCTAGATCTTGTCAGGGACATGCACGAAGAAAAACAAATGAAGAGTAGACTGCTTTGATACCACAGATTTGGATTACTGATCTGGATTTAGGAGAGAAACAAACTGATTAATAGACTTAATATAATAAACACAAAGATATGAAGAACAACATAGATATCCAATGAACAATATCTTCTATTGAATAAATGAAATAGGCTGAAACTGTAAAACTGCAAAATTGAAACACTTGCTCGAATGGTGGTACCTATCTCTGAGAAGAGATGTGGCTGTTATGCACATACGCCCGAGAATTTGGATTAAAATGAGGCTCCATAGGAATTTTTGATATTACTCATGAATTCCAAAACCCTATACATCCAAAATCCTAACCCTAGAAGGTGAAACGCCAAAAGTCATGTGGGCCCCTATGGGTAAGTTAGTACCTCAACTTCCCGGGTTCGTAACTTTTGCATACGACCTTGGTTTTAGGTGTGTGATAGACCGCTGGAAAGGATTTTCAGAGAAATATACATTACACCATTAAAATCTAACTCCATCTATATTTTGACTATGATGAGCCAAAAAAACACTGTTTTGGGCTAGAAAACGGCCCTGGAAGTATAGCAAGATGTGATGACATGAAAACATACAAAATAAGCCAGTTGGATTAGGTGAGAGGCCACCAGTATACACCTAGAAGATGTGTAGGGATTCAAACAACCCCATAAGTGTATAACCCACAATTACAAATAATTACAGAAGAATGTGATGAACTAAAAACGGACAAGAGGAGCTAGTTGGAATAGGTGGGTTGCCACCAGTATCCACCTAGATCATTTATCCCACATGAGCGCAAGAATTCCTTCATTGAAATCGATGAAAGGTGTACTCTTATCATATGGAGACTCTGTGTGGACTCTCTCTTTGCTGATTTATTCATGTTTCTCATCTTCTTACTCCATAATATGAATAGATCCCAGTTCCTTCCCATGGTATTTTGCAGTCTTCTTCTTATCTGTCCATGGGAGAAACATCTCTATGGAATATTCTTATATGAAGGGTAAATCGAATAGATCATAATATAACAATTATGGAGGCATATCATAGTAGTGTTCACTGACATAGTTAGGGCCCCTCAGATCCATCCCATGTGTATCTTTCTTTTCCTTGTTATGTAAAATCTCATATATTCCATCACCCATGGGAATATATGAATGTGTAAGGTTCATGCTAAGAAAACCCCCAAGGGATGAGGACCAGGTTCTAGACAAGAGCATCCCCCAAGCATCCAAAACATCAATCACCAATATGTCCATGAGGACGTTGATATGTGGAAAATCTATCAAAAATACCTCAACATCTTCACACACCCCCAAGACCTAGACCCTCCATGAATCAATACCAAAAACATTTCCATAAGGTCGGGTTGTCTTCAAACCAAGTTGTTTCCTTACCTTCAATGACATGAAATTTCCCAAGGCCCCTGAATCAAGTATGCAGTTGTTCAAGCAGAGGCCATTCATGCCTAATGAAATATAGAAAGGAGGGTTCTTTTCCCTTGGCCGATCGAGATACATAGTGTTCAAAATGATGGGAGGATCTTCCTTCTCGGTTGCCACTTGCAAGACTTTCAAAACTTACCTTTTTACAAAAGGGATCTTACACATCTCTGTCACTGGGACCATCATATTAAGTTTTCCAAACATGCTTGCAACATATATATTTAACCAAATATCATCTGCGAGAGTTTTCTTAGGAAGCAAGTCACATACCGACAGTGGAGGTGGCAGATCCACCTTTTCTTGTTGATGGGAGAGGAGTATCAGGCTGTGACATATGGGATGAATATTTGTTTATTCTAGTGTAGGTTAGATATTCCCTCCTCCTGAATTCCTTCTTCTGATCATCTATCAATTTATTCAAGGCCCATAGTCTCCCATCTCTTTCTCCTCTTCTTTTGGTTTCATTGGTTTTCTCTTGGGTAGATTGTTCCTCTTCAAAATTGCAAATCATATCAATGAAGTTCATATCATTAGGAGAATATTCATATTGTCTGGCTCATTCATCTTCCCTATGGGGTTCTTGGCACGGGAGGCACCAAGCTTCTACATCAACTGTCCCAACATGTTTTAAAGTATCTAGGGCCTTTTCCTCTTGTTGAGGTCTTGGTTTCCAATTGGTGGCATATATATGTTGTTTGGAAAAATGAGGTCTACGAGAAGATTGATTTATTTCCATTGTATTCATACGACTCATAAGATGATTCTGCACTGGAAAAAACCGAGTATTCATTTGGTCTATATTTTGAGTTAAGAGAACAATCATATCAAGAGCAATGTTATTGGAAACTTTAGTCTTTTCTTCTGCTCTGACATGAGGGTAGTGAAAAGGTTCCACCTTTGAATCAAGGAGGTTTTCTTCAATATCAACATTGTACTCTTTGGATACTGCCAATGATGTGGGCTTCTTGTCTTTGAGAATAAATCAAAACTTCCCTTCAAAAGAATTCATGTAAAGGAGATGAGCTGATGATGCCGTAGGATGAAAATATATTGGAATTTGATTGTATAACCTGTCCAACCTAGAATTGAATTCCTTCACCGTCTCATTATCCTTTTTATTTATCTGATTAAACTGAGCCCTAAGTGTTCCACCATCTGCCTTTGTTGACCATCTATTCTTGAAAGAATTAGAAAAAACATCATAACATGTGAGATGATTGTTAGGGAGTCCTTTGAACCAATCAAGGGATTCTTGAGTCAATGATGAGGCAAATAATTTCATAGCCACATCTTCATGCTCAATACCTGCATTGTCCATGTCCTAGACCATGACATAAACATGATCTTCAACGGTTATCACGTTGTTTCCCAGGAACTTTGGCAACCACTTGTTGACCTCCTTTGGCATTGTATTAGGTCAACCTTGGATATTGACCATGTTAAGGGGTTTGTAAAGGTATTTTTCCCAAGGCAGAGCCATTGTAGCAAGAGAAAGGGTATTATGGAAAATGGTTTTAACAATGGGAGACTTGAGAGGAGGCCTTATTTGGTAAACCTCTGAAGGTTTAAACCTCCTAGGGGGAAAAGGTTTGGGAAAGGAAAGGTTATCAGAAGGTGGAGTCACCAGATGAGTTTCAAAATGAGCTCATCAAGAAAGGTGGAAAGGGAACATCCCTTGGGTGGAGTTTCCAGGAAAGCTAAGGGGAAGGCTTTGGGATAGCTTTCCAAAGTGTCGTTAGGGTTCTGAAGAGGATTCAAAATCCTCCTTGAAAACAATGCAAAAATGTTATCACACAAGTTGTATGTTGCGAAAATCATGACCCAACCACTAAATGGCGACAACTAAGAGGTCACCTACCCATTGTCACCTTAGGAAAGTGTCCCCATCACTTTAGAGGTGAGGTAGTCACATCAAGGGGGGAATCTTGGTGACCCTAGGGGGAATGAGATGAAGATGGAGGAATATGGATATGAAGTCCCTAGAGGTCAAATATAAATGATGTGAAAGGGTTGAAATTAATTCTTGGGAAGGTGCAAGGATTTCCAAGTAAGTTGAGTGACCTGCCAAGTCTGAATACCTGCCCGAGACACAAGGAAAACCAAGCATATAGTATAATATGTTAGTTGGACAAGCAAGTTAATATTGTTGTACATAATTTTCATTAACAATAATGATATATATTATCTCAATAAATATGACAAAGGATACAAAATAAGTGCTAAGTATGTGATAAATAAAGAAGAGATAAAGCTAGTGAAAGCTAGCTCAACTCACCAATGATTAAGCAACAACTTTAGCACAAATAGAAAGGCTGAGATAAAAGACTAATGCAGAAATATTATCAGCCTTATGGCTGTATAAATATTGTTACAACATCAGTAAAATCAGTAGACAAACCACCCAAGAAATGCCTTAAACCAAGTAGAATATGTTAGAAAATTTTTAACAATTTTTGGTGGTTAAAACACAAGTTACAAGTGTTTTTATTTTAGAGTTTCTGCAATCAATTTATCAGCCTTATGGCTGTAGAAAACCAAGCCTTATATCAGCAATAATATCCAAAAAAAATCACTTGTAAATGGCTCAAAAGATGCGCCTAGGTTAGTAGAGGGTTAGGGCAGAAATTTAGGCCTAGTATAGGGTTAGTTTAGGAGCTAGTTAGGGTTAGTCACCTAGGGTTAGTGCAGCCTTAATGGATGTAGGTTAGTGTCTATTAAAGAATAAATTTTTAGTTGTTGAAAATGGGATGCTTTAGTGAGGCAAGATAGCCAAAGGCTCAATGAATGTTTCCCCAAAGAGAGAGACTTAAAACTTGTAAAATCATGTTTTCCAAGGCAATGGTTTTGTTTCTCCAATGCAATAATAAATGACTAGTGATATTAACAATTGGTTTAATGGGGCCATGCAAATAAAGAGCTAAATAAGCTACCTCCTTGGTGGTGTAAACCCTCTTACTCCCAAAGGCAAGTTTCTCTAGCTAGGGTTTAAGCTAAGAGGTTGTATGCCCTTATACTTCTCTTAGCAAACCCTTGTTTAACCAATAATATTAAGCATAAAATGATGGATACTATAGTGGGGTTGTATTCTATTATACTTCCCACCTAGATTCTAGCACAATAATCTTGACTTGAAACAAATGATAACATGAAAGTAAATACCATACCAATTCAAGGAAAAATGCTAAGATAATCCACCACAATAGCAAGAGAGAAGCCTTCCAAGGCTAGCACATAACTTCCATCAACCATACGTCAAGATATAACCATAAGCAAGAGAAACAGAGATACGATTTTCCAAAGGTAGCGAAAATTTCATACCAAGAGTCCTCTCACAAGAGGGAGAATTATGTTAAATTGAGATCTTATTATTTATACAAAATGTCACCAAGGTGACTTGTCCACATATTTAGGGGTAAACCAAAAAACTAGGGGTCAACAATGCTAATATTTCCCCCCTAACAAAGTAATTTAATTAAAATTCACTTTTTCACATAAGAAAACCCTAATTTAGAAGGACGTCACCCCTTTAGGGGATGTTTTGGCACTAAGAGGAGGTAATTGGTGATGGAGGAGAGTGGAGATGCTTCCCAAAGCCACATGTCAAGAATCAAGACCACTTCCTTCATGATTCCTTCAAAACTTCCTTGTTCCAATGCATGCCACCTCACCACCAAGCCTTAGCCCCCCTAGGTGACATCATGCTAAAAAATGAGATGTTTTGCCTCTCCTAGGAAAAATGTTTGGCATGTGGGGGATAGGATAGATCATCCAAGTCATCTTCAAGTATTTTCAAGTTTGATCTTCCTCATCCAACATGCATGCCCTTGGCATCCACCCGTGGGCTTCAAACCCCATGGAAGCCCAAGCTAGGCTTGCTCTTCCAAAATTGTGCACTAGCTAGGTCCTACAAAGACAAACAAGCATACCATCCAAGGATCTCAAATCATAAAATTAGGATAAGTGAATCCAATCAATAAATGAGCCAACTAAGAATGTGCATCAAAGATCACTATATCAAATAGTTAATTGCTTAAAGACATTATGCGGCTTGTCAAGATTGAATATGGGAGGGTTGACGAGGTGTCCTATTGGGTAGATATTTCCCTAGGTCAAGGAAAGTTTCAAAGATATCCCTCTCTGAGCCATGTAAAGTGGGTGAGGTGGTTGGGGTCAAGACTCAATGGGCATAGGGCTCATGACATACAAGAGGTTGTAGTGTCTCATTCAGGGGTTCCTTTGTAGAGGGTGTGTGGTACCTTCGTTCACAATGCACTTTTTCCAAGCCTATTATTTTCCATTCTTGTATTCTTTCATGATTTTAAGGAAAGGTTGAAGGCCACTGCCCTGGCGTGGTGTCTAGATAATGGAAATTTCATGCACAAACACCTAGTGTAAATGCGAAGGATGGCTCGTGATGAGACCCATTTAGCTTAGCCATGCAATTGAGAGACATTACCTTGGTTTTGTAACCAAATGATGGCAATGTCATACCACTAGATATTCATGGACGTGATAGGTCAGCTCTTGATGAGACCTCTTATCCTTTAACTAACCTTTTAAGCATTGTGTTGAGCACTCAACACAATTTAAAATCCTTATGAAATTTTATCACTTTTTGGGTAACACGTGTTTTCTTCACTATCTGAATCGATTTCACTTTGGGAAATGGTTTATATTTGTTTTGTTTTCATGACTCTTATCATCAAGTTAGGTTTGTTTGAACTTGTGAAACCTCATGTCTAAAAGAACTTGACACCCGAATTAAGAATCAACAGCTAACACTGCACCTAACGCGCTCAGGTTCGACATCGGAAAAATTCAAGCAATTAAAGGGACCACACAGTAACAAAATTCGTCGAGCGCTGATCCCCATCAACCTCGACATAAGGTGGAGTTGGTTTGCGTAAGTTATTCGCATGAAGTTTCAAGAGATAATTGATCCCCTTCGGCATCAACAAAATATGGGAAGGATAGACATTAACAAAGGATGCAAATAAATCATCAAAAGCCAATAACCGATGCGCTTTATCGGGGTCAGGGAAATCCAAAAAGGTTAAAACAAACATTTTTTCTGTGACAAACATATTGTCGATCACCGATCCTCGATGCATTTTCAGCATCGAGACTTTTTCGAGAGAGTCGATCTGAGAGCACTTGGGTAGGTTTATCGCTGATCGCCGATCCTTGATACCTTTCGGCATCGACAAGATAGGATTGGGTTTTAGAACGTATAGCTTAAATAAAGTCCCGATTCTAATTATCACAAACAAATGAAGTCACTGGTCTCGATTTCCACGTGTCTTTATAACGTAAGGGGGTCGTATGACCTAGTTTCGTCTTGAGTCATATTAAGTTTCCCTATGTCCTAGTCACGCCTCCTAGTCATCTTTGCCACTTCATCTCTGTACAACAAGATCGATCGGCATCAGAGATTTTGCAAGAAGATATCAAAGAAAATTGTTTGAAGCAGAATCTCAACCCCAGACCCACCAACTGTACTAGAGAAACAATGGGATGTTTTCGGCATAAGATAGATCAGATTTGGACATTTAATAGACCAGTTAATGCTTGATACCACATTTGTTTCTAAATCATGCGTTGATTAAACAACAACAATTTGAAATCACCGATAGACCATGTTACAACCTGCGCTTGCGCTGTCAACCTGCGATGAATTTAATTTTAAGCATTTCTGAAGATCTGGCGGTAGATTTAATGAAATTACACTTATAACCCAAATTGAATGGCTGATGCGACAAGGTAAGTTCATCCCTGTTTAAATCTCTAGAACGGTTTTGAAGAAATTCATTATGTGCACAAGTTTGAATTCTAGGGCATCTGAAGGAGAAAAGCGAGCGTCTCGAGACTATGCCGACCCTCAGATTATCAAAACTAGGTTAAACAAGTTGTAGAGGTATGTGTTCAAGTTTGTCAATTCGTTGGTCATAATTTATATATGCATCTGATTTTCTTGCATAGTATCTAAACTATGTTCTAACTGTAGGTAAAATGTTGTCGAGAAGGCCCACCAAGCAGTGTAAAGAATCGATTACATCAGCGCGGTTCAAAACGACCAAGATGCCAAAGAGAATGACATTTGGTTGTTGAGGGACAACAACATAGATCAGATAAGGAAAGAGGCCAAATACTGGGTGAAAATGGCCCAAGAACCTCAGTAGGAGATTCAGGAAAAATGGGCCGATTGCGAAAGGAGCTGGGTCAATATTAATCGGGAGATGAAAGACATCGGCCTCCAAGAATTCGGCTCACCCGAAGACTTTATCGACTTGCATGACAGTGTTAAACAACATGTAGAACAAGACTCGACATGGACTAGAGAGATAGCAAAGGTGGCGAGAATGACGCCAGGCCAAGTACAACAGTTTATGGAGCACCCGATCAAGGCTCGAACAATATTGCAATAGTTAAGTGTCAAAATAGTTAAGTATCGGGCACATGCAATAGAAGTAAAAGAAATCGTTTTGGCCCCGATGGACCAACACAGATTCCCGTATTCCAACACATGCAAGGAAATCTTCGTCAAATGGTTAGAGTATGAGAAGAGTCATCCACTTCAGTGAAACCATTTGATGACTCTTAGAATATAGAGAGATGGAAGCACCATGTGGCAATGTTTTGTTTTACTTAGCTTGCACTTTTGATAATTATTTTTATTTAGTGATTCATTATAAATAAGAGGATCAACCTTTTATAAAGGGTTGATGGGTTTTGCAAAGACCTTCATTTTTGGAATTGTAAAGAACTATTTCCGAATTACCTTAATTGAGAATTCTTGTTTAGGACCAGAGACAAACTTTTGGTTTTCATCAAAGGCATTATATGATTGGATTGAGGAGGAACTACTTCCACCTTTATTTCAGTAATTGATGTTGTGACGAGTAAGAGCTCTTAACCTATTGATAAGTTATCTTTCTTAATATTTTTGCAGCTCTTGTTCTTAATTATGGAAAGAAAATCATTGTGTTAATGTGTGATTAATGATTAGAGATAAGGAAACTATTTTTCTTTCCATCATCTTATTGCATGTGTATTTTCTTCACAATAATTGTATCTCATGCAATAATTGAAATACCAACAAGTTAATTTATAAGTACTAGGATTATAACATGTGTGAATATGTTTGTTTGCATGCTTGAGCACAAGGGTTATCTTGAGATCAACCTTCTCCAGTAGTTAAGACTCCCTTTCACCAATTGGTTTATACCAACACACATCATTTATCAGACTCATCTAATAAAATAAAATACAAAAAGAGAATGTTTAAACTGAAGGAGGAACTTTCATAAGAAGATATCCTTTCAATCACTACGTAAATCCCATCGATAAATTGGTCGGATCAAGAGATCTGGAGAACCATTCCACCATCAAATGTTGCAGAGTCTAATTGGGCGTTTGTGGCAGGTTAGGTTCCTGCTGTTGAGTTAAAGGGATTTAGGACCCCTTAACAGAATTGGCGTTAGAAGGAGGGCTTGAATGAATGAATGGATACAAATATTTATGATATAATATTTCACACAACCTATAGATTCAAAACAACCCACATACAGGGATAGTCATTCTCAAGACAACCTACATACACTGAGTACTCCTGAAATGAGTAACTCACCCCAGCAAGAGGAAGAACATTTGTTCCCTGAAATACCTTATGCTCTTCCCCATGAGGAGTTGAACTAGTTCAGAAAAATCACAAGATCTTACACCCGACAAATTGGATCATTACCCTTAGCTCCGTTACTCCCTCATAGAAAACAAGTAAGCAGGCCAGTGGTCGAAACCCCCGACCAGGTTTTTTTTCACACAGTAGAATACTTGATAGATTTTTCCCTTATTGAGATCAAACATCCCCTTAATCTAATCCCCAAAACACCAGCTGGTAATTACTCGGATCCCAACGCTTTTGAATCTGACGAGGAAGGGTTTAACTCGGATCGCTCATATTTGAATTCGGACGACATGGAGGATAACAATGATCATAATGAAAAAATGGGAAACCCACCTCAGAATAATCAACCTTGGTTGGCCAGAGATGCTATGGAAATCCCTGGATGAGTAGATAACCTTCCCTGACATCCAAAAAAGTTACTCCCTAAATTTGACCCTGAAACCTCAGAATTTCCTGAAGACCATATCAAAAAGTTCATACTAGATATTAGACTGATGAATTTCCAACATGAAGACGTAGTATGCAGGATTTTCCCCTATACCTTTGGGAAATCAGCCTCCACATGGTATTTTAACTTTCCTGTAGGGTCCATAACTAGTTGGATGAAGTTTCAAAAATATTTTTTAGACAAATTTGCAGAAGAAACCACTACAGGATCTTTGATGGCTGAGTTGTTCGCTGCCACCATGAGTGAAAAAGAAAAGGTTAAAGAATTCAACCAACGATTCACCACTATCCTGAACAAATTGCAACCTGAATCTAAACCCACTCAGGAGTTTCAAATTGAAGTATACGCTAATTCTCTCCCTGCTTCTATTTCCATGTTTGTAAAAAGGGCTGCCAAGCATACCTTGGCTGAAAATTTTGAGGAATCCAAAACAATTGAATTCCAAATGAAGGGATGTAAAGAGGGCCAAGTCTCACTAGTTAAGAAGGAAAGTCAACCTCCACCTAGGAGAGGACTCTTGTTGACCAGACACCCAGTGAAACAAACAGAACAAGGGCCCAAAAAGGGAAGTGGAGACATAGAGGACCTACAACTGGTGATAAATAAGTTGTCAAATGAAATTGTAGACATGAAAAGAAGGGCAAGGGAAGGAAACCATGGACAAAGGACCTATAAACCCTTTTTTAAAAGAAACCCACCGTTCAAAGAAGTTGACCCTCCCCCAACCAACTTAAATATAGACCTAGGAAATGTAGCATTCGACTCTTTCTGTACCTATCACCAAGAGAAAAATTCTGAAAGAGACTGTCCACAATCGGTGCATGCCATGAATTTCATGGCCAATTGATCCTAGATGAAGTTTCCCTTACCAAACAATCAAGTAGTTCAATGATGAATATTGCTGATAAGGAAGAAATTTACCTACTGAAAGAAACAACCATGCTGTTGTGGGACCTTGACTTGCCAATGCCTTTCGATGATCTATTTGAGGTTCAAGGACCACCCGATGAGGTCTTGGCTATGCAAACACAAAGTAGAAGTCAACCAGTCTCAAATGACCTTACCATTGCCTAAAATTTGAGGGGAAAATAAACGTCCGATCACCCAAAAGAACCTTTTGTCTCCCAAATAAATCCTATAAACATCAATACATGAGAATCACCCAAGCTAGACTACAACATAGTAGAATATTTAAAAAGATTAAAAGCAAATGTATCGGTCATGGACATGTGTAGAATTCCCCAATAAAAGGACCTTTTGTTACAAGCCTTGAAGATAATAGAAACTCCTATAACAAACACTGACCAAGGGAAAAATCCATCCCCTATAGATCTAAAAAATAAACCAAATGTGAACGCTTGCTCTATAGACAAAAGGGAAAAACTTTTGTCCCAGTGTTCCTCTTGACGTTTGAAGTCTTAAAAAAAAACCTCCATAATTGTTTGGTTGACTCATGGGAATCCTCCAATGTTATGCCATTATCTATATGAAAGAAATTAAATGCAGTCCCTCTCCAAAGTGATAAACATATGATACAACTGGACAAAACCCAGGTGAAATTTATTGGAGAACTCAACAATGTCATGATCAGAATAAAGACACACCCAAAATTTGTTCAAGTAATTGACATCATTGTAGTATATATACCAGAATCTTATGGACTGCTACTTAGTCAAGATTGGTTTGAGAATTTGAATGAATACTTTAGCACAGACTTGGCTCACCTTTGGTTGCCATTAAAGGGACATGCAAATATGATTAGGATCGATAGGGAAAGGTATCTCAAACATATTATCATCGATTTAGAAGCCCTCAATGAACCCTCTTCGATAGTTTTCCCCATGCTAGGAAACTACTCCTGCGATTCCGATTTTGGTAATTTCTCCCCTCCCTCATCTGATGTGCCTCTTACTCAAAAATTTGAAACGAATTTTCAAGAAAATGTATCGACAACGGTGGAATAAAACCTCTTCTGTCAAGAACCTCTGTTGGAAACCCCAGACGAAATAAGGGTAGATGAAGAAGTTAGTAGGCATGGGGAAGCTGATGATTCTCGCTCGCAAGTATGGACCTTTTTCTTTGATGGGTCTAAATCGCAAGAAGGGTCTGGAATGGGGTGTACCCTCATTGATCCGAAGGGGAAACATAATTTCCTGTTCTGCATACTAGAATTTGAATGCACTAATAACACCATCGAGTATGAATCTTTAGTGTAAGGGCTAAAGAAGTCCATAGAATTAAAAGTTAAAGAACTACAGGTTTTCAGAGACTCTGAAATCATCGTTAGGCAAGTAAGGAATACTATAAATTTCAACTCTCCCCACCCGAGGAATTATCAACAGGAAGTGCACAGGCTAATAGAACATTTTGAAGCCTTCAACATTACAATGATCCCCAGAACAAAGAATACTCTTGCTGATTCCCTGGCCACTGCTGCCTCGAGGATATCCCCTCTAGAAGACTATGAAGCCTCTCAGTTCACTATGGAACTTCTCTACAAACCATCGGTGCCCAACAATATTTCTAATTGGAAGGTATTTGAAGGAGATGAACAGATCATAAACCTCTTAACCAATCAGGAAAATTTTAAAGACTTGGATATTGATGATGAAGTATTCCAAGAGAAACTAGTAGAAACTGATCCCCATGAACAAAGAGGTGAAATATATCACTTGACTGACAAACCAAGGTTTCACACGATACCAAAAGGGGTAGCCAAGTTGGAGAACCTCTTTGAATTAAGGGAAATATTTAAAGGGTCAACAGACACAAAGACAAGGAGTTCCTATCCTATGTATGAGACTATAAATATAGGAACCTCGGAGAACCCTAAGAATATAAATCTTGGCAAGGAAATATCTAAAGAAGAAAGGAAGGCCTATCTCAAACTTTTAAGAGAATATCAAGATGTTTTTGCGTGGTCCTACCGAGATATTATAACTTATGATACTCATATTATACAACACACAATCCCATTAAAAACCAAAGTAAAACCCTTCTAGCAGAAGCTTCGGAAGTACCACCCATCTCTGGAACCCCTCATGTGTCAAGAGTTAAATAAATTACCATATGCTAAAATTATATTTCAGGTTAAACACTCTGCTTGGGTAGCAAATTCAATTCCTGTTAGGAAAAAGTCTAGGGAGATCCGCCTATGTGTGGATTTCAAAAACCTCAATAGAGCATCAGAAAAGGAAAACTACCCAGTCCCACTGATGGAGAAACTCTTGCAGACTGTGTCTGGTTCTGATATTTTCTCCCTGTTGAAAGGTTTTTTCAGGTTACAACCAAGTTCTAGTTTCAGAGGAAGACCAGTTGAAAACTACCTTCCGAACCAAGTGGGGAACCTTTGCTTATAAACACATGCCCTTTGGGTTAATCAATGTAGGGGAAACCTTCCAAAAATCCATGGACGTATATTTTCGAGGACTAATCAACAAATGCGTAGTAGTTTATTTGGACGACATGACTGTGTATTCAAAGAATAGAGAAGATCACATCCAACACCTAACCTAGATTTTTGAAAGGTGTAGGAAATATAGTATATCTTTAAACCCTAAGAAAACTATATTTGGTGTTGGGGAAGGAAAAATAATAGGTCATATTATATCTCAAGCAGGAATTCACATAGACCCAGAACGAATTAAGGCAATAGCCCGACTTCCCTTATCCCACAACAAAAAGGCTATGCAATTCTTCTTTGGGAAAATCAATTTTGTGAGGAAGTTCACCCTCGATTTCATTGAAACTACCCAAACCTTACAAAAAATGATCCACAAAGATGATGAATTTAAGTGGGATGACGAACGAAAAATTTCTTTCAACAATATTAAGACTGCAATATCTCAAGCTCCAGTGTTGCAGAGTCCCGACTTTAGCAGATATTTTTTCCTCTATACTTTTTCCTCCGACCAATCGTTAGCTGCAGTATTGACTCAGAAGGATGATGACAACAATGAGGTGTCAGTCTCATTTATGAGAACTAATATCCAAGGGGCTGAACCAAATTACCCTGCTATAGACAAACATGCTTATGCAGTGTACAAGGCAGTAAAACATTTCAGATCTTACATCCTAAAAAAACACACCAAATTCATTGTGCCTCATCCCGTAGTCTGATCCCTATTCACTCAACAAGAGATGGGGAAAAGAAGAGGAAACTGGATGGCAGTTTTCCAAGAATTTGATCTAGATATAAAACATTCCAAATTGGTTAAGGGACAAGGATTATGTAAACTGGCCGCTGAAGCCCAAGACCAAGTAAATGAAGACTCCGGGTGGGAGAATGAATTGGCATTATGGTGTAGTGAAGTTTTATATGTTCCCCCGGGGAAGGAGTCTTGGTATGGGAAACTAATTTATCTCCTACATCACGAGACTTTCCCAGAAAACCTAAACCCCAAGGAAAGGAGAGCTCTCAGACTAAAATCGACACAATATCGCCTCATAAATTCGATGCTCTTCCGCATGAATTATGATGGGGTAATTTTAAGATGTCTCGAACGTGAAGATGCAGACAAGGTTCTAAAGAAGTTCCATGATGGTCCTACAGGTGGACACTTTGTAGGGAATACCACCGCTCATAAGATACTACGAGTTGACTATTATTGGACTACTCTGTTTAGAGACGCTCACACATATGCTAGAAACTGTAACACTTGTCAAATGAGCACGGGGAGGGAAAAGAGAGAAGCTGTCCCACTCCAACCTATGGCCATATCCAGACCATTCGAGCAATGGGGGTTAGATGTCATAGGAGAAATTACACTGAGTTCTTCAAAACAACATAGATACATATTGATTGCTATGGACTATTTAATGAAATGGGCAGAGGCCATCCCTCTGACTCATGCGAATGAAAAGGTGGTAATCCATTTCATAGAACAACAACTGATCACAAGGTTCGATATGCCTTTCGTTCTTGTTTTTGATAATGCCTCTTTCTTTTATTACACCCTATTAACAAATTTTTCTCTAGACAAAGGAATCATAATTAGATACTCTGCAAACTACTATCCACAGGGGAATGGAGTGGAAGAATCAACCAATAAGAACCTAGTGAGGATATTGAAGAAAACAATTACAGACAATCAGAGGAATTGGCATAATTCACTTGATAATTCCTTATGGGCCAATAGAGTAACACCCAAGGAAGCTATAGGGAACTATCCATACTTTCTGGTATACGAACAAGAATCCATTCTCCCGAACAGGATATACCTTCCATCTCTTCAAATTTTTCAAGGATCTATAGGACAACCCTCATCGGTTATTCAACAAAGGATTGATACCCTCCTCATGTTGGAAGAAGAAAGAGAGAAAGAAAAATCAAAGTTTGTTGCTCATCAACAGATAGTTAAAAGGCAGTTTGACAAGCACAAGGCCAAAGAGAAGCATTTTGAAGTAGGAGACTTAGTACTGAAATGGGATAGGGAAAATGAAACAAAGAGAAAACATTCAAAGTTTCAGAATCTATGGCTCGGACCTTTCCAGGTAGCCAAGAAACTTGGGGCATACATGTATCGGTTGCAAAATCTGAGGGGGGAATTCAATGCCCTCCTAGTGAATGGCCAAGCCCTAAAACAATATTTCTGTTAAAAAAAAAGAAGGTGTGTGTGTTTTCCTTTTATTTTATTTTTAGGTATGCTGATTGCGGAGTCCTTTATTTATGTTTTTATTTTGTGTAGTATTTTTGTGCAATAAAGTTGTGTTCCACAAGGCATTGGGTGACCTTAATCAATACGGTCTAGCAAACTCTATCCCTCACTCATGCTTACATGCAACACAAGAAACGCTGGGTGAACTGTTGTTGTCTTAAAGGAGTTCTGTATCTAACCTTTGCAAATGAAAAAACTTGGAAAGTGATGAAGTTTCCACTTGGTGGTTTGATAAAACCAAATGGAATGATGGTAAGCTGGAAAGGATCACATGTACCTCAAGACAAAGCGTGAATTTTTTTCACTTTAACCATCTCATATTGTAGAAAATAGATGTCCTCCTCTCCCACTCGCTCAGGGCATCTCTACCGAAATTAAATCAATTATATCAAATGAGCATGAGATAAGATAGGGTATGAAAATAACTCCACTGGGGCTATGGAAGCTTCCTGGCAGTGGAACAAGGTCTGTGACGTCGGGGTGACTTCGCTGAGGCTATGAACGCTCACTGGAAGTGGAACAACACCGCAACAAGTGAATGATGATAACTAAAAGGCCTGGTGCTAGTTAATGGTTTACTCTAATATTTTCAAAAGGGGGCATGGGTCATGGTTAAAGGGAATGTAGGTGGAATAAAGGTTGAAACCCCACAGGCAGGCCCAGATTCATGAACCGAGGGAATTTCAAATGCAAGGATAGAAGAGACTCTGATAAAAAACAAAACCAATTAAGTTCTTAACCAACTTCTGCATTAGCTAAGTCTAGGGAAGTAACAAAGATTCTGCTTTCACCCAACAAGTCGCCATTTGTTGAGCACTCAACACACCCTAAAAGCCTTATGAATTTTTATCACTTTTTGGGTACCACTTATTTTCTTCACTGTCTGAATCGATTTCACTTTGGGAATTTTTTTATCTTTGTTTTGTTTCCATGAATCTTATCATCAAGTCAGGGTTGTTTGAACTTGTGAAACCTCACGTCTAAAATAACTTGACACCTGAATTAAGAATCGACAACTAACATTGCACCTAACACGCTTAGGTTTGGCGTCAGAAAAATTCAAGCTAGTAAAGGGACCACAAAGTAACAACAGTCCCTGAGCATCGATCGCCATCGACCTCGAAAAAAGGTGGAGTTGGTTTGCGTAAGTTATTCGCACAAAGTTTCAAGAGATAGTAGATTTCCTTTGGCATCGACAAAATATGGGAAGGGTAGACATTAACAAAGGATGCAAAGAAATCACTAATAGTTGATGACCGATGCGCTTTATCGGGGTTGGGGAAATCCAGAAAGGTTAAAACAATCATTTTGTCTGCGACAAACATATCGTTGATCGTCGATCCCTAATTCGTTTTCGGCATCGGGAGTTTTTCGAAAGAGTCGGTCCAATATCACTTGGGTAGGTTTATCGTCAATCATCGATCCTTGATAATTTTTGGCGTCAGCAAGATAGGATTGGGTTTTAGAATGTATATCTTAAAGAAAGTCCTGATTCTGATTAACACGAGAAAATGAAGTCACCGGTCTCGAATGCCACGCGTCTTTATCATGTAAGGGGGTCATATAGCCTAGTTTCATCTCGAGTCATGTTAAGGTTCCCTAGGTCCTAGTCACGCATCCTAGTTATCTTTTCCACGTCAGATCTGTATGCCAAGATCGATCAATGTCGGAGCTTTTGCAAGAAGATATCAATGAAAAGTGTTTGAAGTAGAATCCCGACCCCCGACCCACCAAATGGACTAGCGAAACGATGGGATGTTTCCAGCATAAGATACGATCAAATTTGGACATTTAATAGACCAATTAATGCTTGATCCCGCATTTGTTTCTACCTCGTGCACCAATTAAACACCAACGATTTGAAATCGCTGATAGACCATGTTACAACCTGCGCCCGCTCCGTCAAATTGCGATGAATTTAATTTTAAACATCTTTTAAGATATGGCGGCAGATTTAATGAAATTACACTCATAACCCGAATTGAATGGCTGATGCGACAAGGTAAGTTCATCCCAGTTTAGATCTCTAGAACGGTTTTGAACAAATTCATTCTGCGCAGAAGTTTGAATTCCAGAGCATCCGAAGGAGCAAAGCAAGCGTCTCGAGACTGTGCTGATCCTCAGATGATCAAAACCAGGTTAAACAAACTGCATAGGTATGTGTTCAAGTTTTTCAATTCATTGGTCGTAATTTATATATGCATCAAATTTTCTTGCATAGTCTCTAAACTATGTTCTAACTATAGGTAAAATGCCACTGAGAAGGCCCACCAAGTAGTGGAAAGAATTGATTACATCAACGCGGTTCAACAGGGATGAGATGCCAAAGAGCATGAGATTTGAGTGCCGAGGGACAACAACATAGTTTAGATAAGGAAAGCGACTGAATACTGGGTGAAAATGGCCCAAGAACCTTAGCAGGAGATTCAGGAAAAATGGGCCGATTTCGAAAGGAGTTGGGTCAAGATTAATCGGGAGATGAAAGACATCAGCCTCCCAGAATTCGAGTCACCCAAGGACTTTGTTGACTTGCATGACATAGTTAAAAAACATGCATAACAAGACTTGACATGGAATGCAGAGATAACAAAGGTGGTGAGCATGGCGCCAGGTCAAGTACAACAGTTCATGGAGCACCTGATCAAATCTTAAACAATATTGCAACAATCAAGTGTCAAAATAGTTAAGTATCAGGCACATGCAGTAGAAGTAAAAGAAATCCTTTTGGCCCCGATGGACCAACACAGATTCTCGTATGCCAACACATGTGAGGAACTCTTCGTCAAATGGTCAGAGTATGAGAAGAGTCATCCACTTCAGTGAAACTATTTGATAACTCTAAGAGGACAAAGAGATGGAAGCGCCATGTGGCAATGTTTTTTTTTACTTATCTCACACTTTTGATAATTATTTTTAGTTAATGATTCGTTATAAATAAGAGGATCAACCTTTTAGAAAGGGTCGATGGTTTTTGCAAAGACCCTCATTTTTGGAATTGTAAAGAACTATTTTCAAACTACCTTAATTGAGATGTCTTGTTTAGGACCGAAGACAAACTTCTGTTTTTCATCAAAGGCGTTATATGATTGGATTCAGGAGGAACTACTTCCAACTTTATTTCAATAATTGATGTTGTGACGAGTAAGAGCTCTGAATCTATTGATAAGTTATCTTTCTTAATATTTTTGCAGCTCTTGTTCTTAATGATGGAAAGCAAATCATTGTGTTAATGTGTGATTAATGATTAGAGATAAGGAAACTATTTGTCTTGCCATCATCTTATTGCATGCGTATTTTATTCAAGATAATTGTATCTCAGGCAATAATTGAAATAACAACAAGTTAATGTATTAGTACTAGGCTTGTAACATGTGTGAATATCTTTGTCTGCATGCTTGAGCACGAGGGTTATCCCGAGCTCAGCCTTCTCCAATAGTTAAGATTCCTTTCACCAATTGGTTTATACTAGCACACATCATTTATCAGACTCATCTAATAAAAGAAAATACAAAAAGAGAATGTTTAAACTGAAGGAGGAACTTTCATAAGAAGATATCATGTCAATCACTATGTAAAGCCCATCGATAAATTGGCTGGATCAAGAGATCTGGAGAACCATTCCACCATCAAATGCTGCAGAGTCTAATTAGGCCTCTGTGGCGGGTTTGGTTCCTGCTGTTGAGTTAAATGGACTTACAACCCCTCAACACATTGTAAATCATATTTCATTGTGGGTCCCCCTTTACTCAAAGATAATCATTTCATTGCTTTCTTGGGTGGTCCCTGGACGAAGCATCTATAAGGTACATACATATGATTTTATATTTTACCAAACATTAATCGCTCTAGGCCTTCAACCCCTTCTTCCCATAGAACGAGGGACAACCCCTTCTTGATTCTATACACCCTAAAATCCCAAGAGATAAGGAAATGGGGGGGGGGGTGGAATAGTGATGGAAAGTGGTAAGTATGGTCAGGAATGGTACAATGGATCTTCAAGGGAGTTCCTAGTAAAAAAACTACCCCCAAGGAAGACCACTTACTAGGGAACAATGTCAACCAACAAGGTGAATTAGGGAAAAAGTCATAATGTCCAAACATATATCATGGAATCTAGAGAAATATAAGATACATCATACTGAAATGGCTTAAGTATTGAAATGATTCTTACCATAATACTAACTTGTACCTCATGGAGCAAGGCCCACTACCTTCCAGAAGCTAGTTAATCTGGTGGATTCCATTTGGAAGTCTGTAACCATATGTGGTGGCGAGGAGGATGTCCATCTGTGAAAAAGGATACTGTTGGTCATGTAGTCTCTCAACACTCCATATATGCAACCTGAGGGCCTCAAGACATAATCTCCTTAGTTATCCACAAAATGGGGATAACAAACCCTAAGTAGAATATACTTACCATATCATAGGATTTGGAGAGATCCAACTTGATGGCACTTGCAAGAGTTTTCTTAGTATTTATTGTGTGCAAGGACTCTTGGGCTATGACTGCAACATCATGTATTTATCTTCAACTTAAAAAGATAAAATACTCATTAAATACTATGGGATTGAGACATAGTGCAATCACTTTAGAAATGATGTTATAGATTGAGTTACATGGGGAAATGAGTCTAAAGTATTCTAAGAGGAGAGATTATCCTTTTTAGGGATAACAACTATGAAAGTATCTTTGAGTACCCCCACAATACTTCCAGTTTTCCTCAATTATTCTACTAATATTATCAAGTCTAATTCAACAAGATCATATAAGCCAATGAAGAAATCAATAGGCCATCCATTATGACTAGGGATTTTATGATGTTGAAAAGGATACACTGGATGCTTGAGATCCTACTTGCTAACTTCCTACATTACACTATCATTTTTCTCCTCATTAACAAACCCTACGAAGAAAGAAGATATTGAAACTATCTCAACGATATTTGTCTTGGGTGAATCCTTGTATAAACCTTCAAAATATCTTACTCCCTCATCAACATTTTCCTTTAAAGAAGACACCTTCTCTCCATTCTCCTCCTTTGGTTCCTAGATAGTGTTGAGGTTCTTTATCTTATTAGCATAATTAAGGAAGAATATTGTATTCCCATCACAATATTGTAACCATATTTCCCTACTTTTTATCTCCATCTCTCGTCTCCTCATTTTAGAAGGTTTCCAACTTTCAACTCCCTTAGATCCATTCAAAAATTACTTTGTGTCTGTTATCTTTGTAATAATTCTAATTTTTACTTTCAATCTCAAGTATAGATTTCTTTTCCCCCTTAAGTTCTCCTTTACCCAATTCATATTCAATTTCTTAATGCTTACTAAGTTATCATGGAATTGAATCATAATTGACCCATCTCTCTCTTCATCAAAATGTTTCCAACCATGAGTGACCAACTCCCTAAAATTGTCACAAGTAAGCCAATAAGTGTTGAGTTTGAAAGCAACAAGAGGCCTCTTTTCACCTTTATCAATTTGGAAAAATATGGGTATGTAGTTAGAAGAGCCCCTACCCTTATCCATGTTCTAATCTTCACTGCCTCTTCCAATAGATACTCAGAAGCCAAAAACCTATCCAATATCTTTTCTTGACCTTTGTCTCCTTTGATATTATTCATCCACATGGGTACTAACTCAATGGGATCTTTATTATATAGTCCTTTTTATTCCAATTGAATTGTAATATAGTCAACTAAGGCATCATCTCTACTTT
>SNQJ01S0098200.1:31335-43337 GCA_010110895.2 Picea sitchensis | reverse complement strand
TATATTGTTATTATATTATATGGATACGTGAATTTTTGTTATTTACCCATCAAATGGATGATTTCAAAAATTAAGTGAACGTCATCAATGACTTATAAATTTAAAAATTGTCGATATTTAACGATTAAAAATGGAAAAAAAAACAGGTAAATACCCAACAAATTTAACCACTCTTGGGGATCAATAAGATTCGTGGGTGACTTTTGGTTTGTGAAGAGAAATGGTTGATGATCGGGCATCCGGGAGATTAGTGGGAAAGCTTGGTTTACAATAAGAAATATCCGATCACCGATCACCGATCACCGATGGAGAGTCGATCAATGGTCCATTTGGTAAGCGAAATGGCTTCTTACTGGTAAGCATTTCCTTCATGGTTAAATTAGATTGGTAAATCATGGCATAAAAATGTTTGATTTATAATTTAATATTTTGTGCATAGAGCATGAAAATTTCATGGCTAAATTGTTGTTTTGTGGGCATGATTTTGAGTTAATTTAGATGATTAATATAACCATTTTCAATTGGTAAATAATTGCTATGTTGGGCATGAATTTAAAAGTGACTTTTTTATTTGCATTGTAGAAAAATAATTTGAACTTAATCATGGAGAATGATTTATTGGTGTAACTTATTAACTCTTGTACGCAATGTTTGACATAATTACTAAAATATATTGGTGATATCGCTTCCATGTAAATCGATTGGTTATTCAGTGAGTTACTGGTTTAGTATCTACACTCTTTTATTTTATTTTACAAGTATTTGGCATATGAAAATTAAAGCTTAGAAGAACAACACATTGATTTGATTGTGTTAATAAAGAGGAATGTAGTGTAGAAGAGGTAGTTTGAGTTGCTTTGTGAAAAGGAATGCATGTGGTTGAGGCTTTGTGCTCGACTGTGATTTTGTAGAAGGTGCTAAGTGTTGTGATAGAGATTGTGGCTCTATGCATTTGACTTGTTTTTGGAAGGTAAAGAAGGAGGATCTAGGGCTTAGTGCACAGATCTCCTGTCTTGTGAGAAGTTGGACTATGTGGTTTAGTGCACATGAGTGATTGGATGTAATATCTTGGAAAATAACAAAGAGTCGAAGCGATTTGTGGGTGTAGCCCCACCCTAGGGTGAACCTCGTATATCTAGTGTCTCATGGTTTGCTTTGTGCAGTGTCTTTATATTATGCATTTTCTTAGTGCTTTGATAATGATGTGGAATGAATAGATATTTTGTTTCTTAAGTACTTTACTTATGTTATAGGGTAAATGAATGCTAGATATGATTCACAGTGTTAAGTGCTAAGTGCTAAGTACTAAGTGTTCAGGGTGCATAATCACTTTTTTTTACTGCGTTAGATCTGTCTTTGATTATGCTCTGCGATGTTAATGAGTTTAATAAGCTAATGCATGTTCACTTCATAAGAGTTAACATAATATTCTGTGAAGTACTATTTTCATAGATTTGTGTCCTAGCCTGGTTACAGACACCTGCGTCCTGTAACCCCCCCTGCTTCTACCTTGGGTGAGACTTTGCCTACTTCGCAGGTGTTGCCGAAAGGGTCGGTAGTTGGGGTTTTGTTGGTGCGTTGTTGAGTGTTGAACCCTGGGTCTGCCCCTGTGGCAACAAATGGTTCTATTGACGGGACCTGAAACTGTGTTTGTTGGGAACTGAAGTAAAGAAAAGAGAAGCTCTATGCGTAGATTTGTTGCTGAAGTGCGCAGTACTCTACTTGACTTGTGAAGCTTTGTGCCAAGAAATTTGTTCTGAAGAAAAGAGGTAAGCTTTGTGCTTTAGTAAGACAAAGATAAGTGAAATTTTTTGTTTTGAAAGCATGAATTTAAGTATGTTTAATAGATTATGTCCTAGTGTGAAGGCTAGGGCGCAGTTGAAATAAAGATTTGATTTGGGTAAATTTAATGAAAATGAAGAAAGATATGTTATTCCTATGCAGAGAAAGAGTCTTTGGACTAATAAGTGGATGCATGAACCTAGAAAGAATTTTTGGAGATTGCAGGTCCAGTACTATGATCCTAGGGAAAGTGGGCAGTACATAAAAGATTGGGGAACATTTAAGAGAAAAATAGGATTGAATTTGTGTTATAATTGCAGAAGGTCGGGACATATTGATAAGGAATGCCCTGGGGTAGGCCCTATTTGTCTTTGTTGTAAGGTTGTTGGTCATAAGTTTGAGGATTTTCCAAGGATTATTGCTAAAGTTGAAGGGAGAGATATAGGCCCTATTTGTCTTTGTTGTAAGGTTGTTGGTCATGACGTTGAGGATTTCCCAAGGATTATTGCTAATGTTGAAGGGATGAACATAAGAGAAGAAAATTATGAAGAGAATCAAGAGACTAAGGGTATGTTAGAAAGTCATGAAGAGAAAAGGTCAGAGGAAGTTCAGACTATGTTATTACAATTGGAAGAAATGATGGATGTTCATAAAGATCTTAGTTTACCAGAAAGCCTGAAAGAAAAACAACACATAAGTGCAAGAATAGAAGACTTTGACATAGACCGTATAGTCTTGGATGAAGAAACACAAGTGAATATTATGACAGAAGAAACCTGGGAATTTTTGGGAAAGCCTATTGTGGTACCTTCTTTAGGAAGGATAGGCTTGTTTAAGGGAAAGATGATAACTTTATGTGGAAGAGTAACTATTGTATCTATTATTGTTCATGGAACATCAACTGAAGAAGAATTTGAAGTTATTAGGTTTGTTGAGGACAACGCCCCTTTCCCGCTTTTGTTAGGTAAGAATTGGATCGAGAAGGATCAAATCAAAAGGAAAGCAGAGAAAGAAGCTACAGAAAAGAAAAAGCAAGAATTAAAGGATTTAATAGCTAGGAAAATAGACCGACTAATAGAAGAACGAGAGGATAAGTCGAAGCAATAGAGCAAAGTAACAACGTAGGAGGGACATAAAGAAAAAGAATTATATATCAAGGTTGAAAGAATGCAAGAAGGCTTGAAGGACCTATCTATCCAAGAGAGAATTGTTCCCACTCATGAAGTATTAATAAAAGGGATATTAACTTCGAAGCCTTTGAGGGTACCTTGACAGTGAGAAGCCACTACCCTAGGGGAAGATAAGAATAAAAATGGAAAGAGGATTCTAGAAATAGTTAAAGAGACTTAGATAACAAGAAAAAAGGCAAGGAAGTTCAATAAAAAGAAGTCTAAGTTGGAAAAGCTACAAGAAGTTAAGGAAACCAAATGGAAGACTTCGCAGACTGGAACCTCATAGGAGGAAGGTTCGCAAGGATTTGGAATTCTCCCTGGCGAAGTTATATGACCGTTGGAGGTGCCCGGACCGTTAGAATGATACTCCAAAACGGTTAGGAAACACATTTATGGGTTTATGGACTGCTTTTGGATGTTGAGACCGCACCATAACAACTATATTTACATTAATGGAAGCGTTTAGCTCTAGTTCATGTCCGTTGGAAGATCTGTCATGATTGCCTCGCTTATTTAACTTGTCAATTATGGTGTTGGGACCACTCTTTTCTACCCTTATTGACTGAGCTAAGACGATAATTGTCCAAGTGTCAAACTGTGTTGTCTGTTGTTATCGAGAAGTATACCTCGCATGTTTGTTTGTCTACACGTTGTTTGTTAAAAGCTAGAATGTCAGGCAAACCCAACATTTTGGAGAAGTCAGTCGAGGAAGTTCTTAGGAAGCTCATGGCCGACAGACCTGTATCTGAAGGTATTCAAGCGTCGTCGACTAGGGGACTATAGGCTTCCCCTTCGACCGGACGTCGTTCCACCCGCATCAAACCCCTAACTGAACAAAGAAGTAAGCACCGCAGTGATATGGCTAACACAAAGTAGATCCCATTGATCCTGAATGAATATATTCTGACTCTGAACAATGTTGTTAACCACAACAGTATCCCTCGCGATTTTGAGTACTCTGTTTTCATTGCATACATTCCAAAAGGAATTTGCATAGTCGGGAGTCAGTTAGGATAGATCAACTGTTGAAGCACAACAACTTCAACTTAGGAGACCGAAAGAACTACACCTCACTAGCTCCTCACTGCTACTTAACAAAGACAACCGGAAAGAAACCTCACCTCATCTCACACTCATGGATTAATGGGTTGGTGCAGTCAACCTTATTGAACGTGATGAAGATTCTGCATTTTGGCTGCCAACAGGAGGTTACCGCTTGCATTAAACTCCTTATGTCGTGCTATCATGGAAAATACCTATGGATTGATAGAAGGATTACTGTGGATCCAACACTGATCCACCAGATCATAGGTTTAAGTTTGAAGGGTCCTGAACCACAACAGTTCTATCTAGGGAAGACCTTAGACCGTTTGTTATCACATCGCATCAAAGAATCCTATGGAGAGGTAGAAAAGGGGAATTGAGGTTACAAGGTATCCTCCATACAGGATGGCGTAGTGTGCCTTGCTTGTCAACTCTTAGTTGTCAAGATAGTGAGGAAGAACCGCCCCACATAGGTCACTGGGTTCGTGGTGGACCTCGCAGGAAAGTGTGTGGAGGGCATGTAGATGAACTAGGTGAACTACCTCGTCAACTAGCTATAAAATGATTACTGTGAAGCCCAGGACTTGGGATATGAGTTTCACTACAATTGGTTGATCGTCCTGATCACATTTGTGGATTTTCATATGCCTGAAGGAGCTACCTTCCCATAGATTGAACCTATGGAGCCCCTGGCCGCTCATTTTTCCACCCTATGGTATACCAATGACATGACGAAGTGGCAGTCTAATGCTGTGTTTTACAGATATTATCAGCAGTTGAAGGTTTCCATTGAATCATTCTCGTGTATGACACCGTGTACCTTGCATCAGTATCGGCCCATAGAAAAGTTCCATGCTGATCCCCACTTCATTTACATCACCGCGTGAAGATATGAGCACCACGAAGAATTGGAATCATACTATAAGCTCACAGATGAAGATGTGGAACAAATTACAAAGGAATGGCCAAAATAATTTCTTGTACCTGTCGCCGATGCAGAGTTATCTGACACTGACACTATAGGAAGCTCTATAATTACACGAGTTGAACATGTTGAACAGTCCAGTGGGATGAAGAAGCACAAAAAGCAGGTTGAAGTCCAGGACATAGAGAGTGACAAAGAGGACAAAACTTCTGGAGATAACGGGTCTGGCTCTCCAAGAGGAGGAGAAGACAAAGCAGAAGGACAAGGAGGACGAGATGAAGGAGAAGAAGAGAAAGCAGGAGGCAAAGCTACACCACCTGAATATCCCCCTATTGGGACAATGACACCACAAAATAAGAAAGTTTCTCTGAAGAAACCTTTAGTAAGGAATAAAACGCACACCAATAAGCCACAGTTGGAAGCCACTCTCACTGACGACAACATTAGTCTGGTCTGCGGAGCTATGGAGGATGCCTCTGAAGACATATTGCAGAGATACGAAGAGGAATAGGCAGAGTTGTATGAAAATATTGAGAGGGAGTTGAAGGAAGTGAAACAGGTTGTTCGTTTGGTCCGTATAGTGTCTTCTACGCCTTCTGCGCCTTCCTCATAATAGAACACAGACTTGGACAACAAACCAACTCTGCAGGGTGAACCGGGGATTTGGATCACCGTCCCCTAGTATAGCATCAAGTTTCCCACCCCTGTAACAATGCAGTCTATCCCCAACTTGGATGTTGAGGTTAAACTTAAAGAAGTACCTCCAGGACAAGTTAAAGTATTGGAGGCAGGTTTGAAGAGATACAGAAGGGAACAAATAGAAATGACTGCTAAAAGAGAAACCCAACTAAGAAGGCTTACTGATGAAACAAAATCTCAGTTCCAGAGAGCTCAACAAGAAAAGGATAAGGCTACAGAATCCTTGCAAAAGGAGAAAGATGAAGTAATAGTACAGTTACAAGAAGCGCAGAAAATTGTAGCTTCCCATGAAAGCAAGAAAGCAGAGCTTCGGGAGGGAAAGAGAGCTGGCGAAGCCCAGCTATAGAAGAAAAAAAAGCATCTTCCCGTAGAGTAGGCCGTGGTCAAAGAAGCAGTAATTAAAGCATGTCGCTCTATGCCAGGCTTGGCACAGGAGGAGAAAGAACCTGTCGAAGCTCAAGTAGTGAAGCTCGCAGAGACCCTCCAGCAGTTTGAGGCTAGGATAGCTGAACTGGAGGCCCAAAAAATGTCGAGCACCCCGCAGGAGGTGCGTGCGGAATTCGCCAAAAAAGCAGTACAAAGTTTAAAAGACCTTGCCTTGGCATGTAAACAGTTGAGTGACAAAAGCGCACAGACATATGAACGCCTCGCTGAGGATCCAGAGTTAAAGAAGCTAGAGGCTCAGTTATAGGAGGTGCAGCAGCAAGCATTTTCATTGCAGGCACAGATGAAGTTACTCACAACAGTAGAAAGGATGAAGAGATCCCAAGAGAAATGAACAGTACAAAAATAGATCATTACCCTCCAAGGTAAGGTGATGGAAGTAACAAAAAAGTTACAACCTGTGCAAGACGAAGCTTGCAAGGTGTTCGAGGAGATCGATTGCTAGGGTTCACAATTAGATCAGGTAGTTGCAGCAATAGAACAATGCCTGGAAGGGCTTGTTACAGAGAAGACAGTCCAGGAGCTCACTGAGCAGGAGGCTCAGGTGAGGCAACAAGTTGAGTCAACTCGATTTAAGCTCGAGGCTTTCGAAGCAGCATTGTCCGGAACTGAGTGACTCGAGACGAGTCACAGGAGAGTGTTGGGGGCTTGTTGGCCCTCAACCAAGTTTTTGGGAAACTTTGGTCAGTATGGGCCCACTTTTGGACTTCGACACATTGGTCAAAGAAGGAGCGCCCAGGTAGAGTTGAGATCTCGGATCTCACCTATTTTGAGGGTTATGTGGACCCAATAAGGGGTCCTATAGGGTTTTGTAACGGGTTTATGGGATGTCGTCCCATGGGTTTTCCCCATGTTTAGGCCTTATTGTAAGATTTTGTAAAGTATAAATAAAGAGGAATGTAGTGTAGAAGAGGTAGTTTGAGTTGCTTTGTGCGAAGGAATGCATGTGGTCGAAGCTTTGTGCTCAACTGTGATTTTGTAGAAGGCGCTAAGTGTTGTGATAGAGATTGTGACTCTGTACTTTTGACCTATTTTTGGAAGGCAAAGAAGGAGGATCTAGGGCTTAGTGCGCAAATCTCTTGTCTTGTGCAAAGTTTGACTCTATGGCTTAGTGCACAGGAGTGATTGGATGTAATATCTTGGCGAATAATAAAGAGGTGAAGTGGTTTGTGGACATAACCCCACCCTGGGGTGAACCACATATATCTGGTCTCTCATGGTTTGCTTTGTGCAATGTCTTTCTATTATGCATTTTCTTAGTGCTTTGATTCTGATGTGAAATGAATAGATATTTTGTTGCTTAACTAATTTACTTATGTTAAAGGGTAAATGAATGCTAGATCTGATTCACAATGTTAAGTGCTAAGTCCTAAGTGTTCAGGGTGCATAATCACTTGTTGTTACTGGGCTAGATCTATCTTTGATTATGCTTTGAGATGTTAATGAGGTTAATAAGCTAATGCATGTTCACTTCCTAAGCGTTAAAAAAATATTATGTGAAGTACTATTATCATAGATTTGTGTCCCATCCTGGCTACAGACAGCTACGTCTTGTAACCCCCCCTGCTTCTACATCGGGTGAGACTTCGCCTGCTTCGCAAGTGTTTCCGAAAGGGTCGGTAGTCGGGGTTTTGTTGATGCGTTGTTGAGAGTTGAACCCTAGGTCTTCCCATGTGCCAACAACCATGCCCATTAATCCTTTGACATCTCATTGAACATACTCAGTTGTGTCCTCATAATACCGTTGTTGTGCTAACAGTGCCTCCTCAACACATGTCCCTTGAAATCTAGATTTTCCTTTTTGTTGACCAAAGGATGCTCCTTGCCTCTCCTTCGAGACCTCTGTCAATTTAGTTCAGGAACCTCTGAGTCCAATGAATTCCCCCATCCTATATTCCCATCTCCCAGGTTCCTCTACCAATGCTTCTTGCCACCCGAAGTCTCGTGCTTACCACAATTCACAAATGCCTAACCCAACCCACAACCACCACAAAGCCTCTATTGAATTTAAAGAACCAAACACTTGATGCTAAGATGTACTAAAAAAAAACGTCAAGTGAACCACAATATGATTCTACTGTTTCAAACCCACCCCCTCTCCCCTATGCAAGTGAGAGGTCTTTGTGATTATAGAGACTCTGCCACAGACTAGGCAGTCGGTCTTCAATAGTAGGGAAACAACTTGGGGTAAATCTAAACCCTCCTCAAAGAGTTGGATTAATCCCTCCTCGTTGTAAGCCCAGAAACTACAAACATAGATAAAAACCAGAGATGCAAGGAAAACATAGAGGTCGATTTCCTTAGCACAATGTCGTTCTTGCAATTGATGAACTAAGGACTTTGCATGTGTTGCAACCTAGTTGCTTCTCTGGTCATTAAAACACCTCAAGCCTGATTTTCTCCTAATCCTTCTGCTCATCCAATTTCGTTTCATGATTATCTATGATGCTATCATACTCACACCACCCTTTGTCATCACAATGCCCTCTTGGAACCATCATACTCTTCCTTGTGTCATAAATTCTATGTACTCTCCCATGCATCGCCATCACTCGTCGATGGATCTCCCCCACTCGCTCATACAATTGTTTAAATATGCATGTGTCGATAATCCTCTTCTCTCCAAGTGGCTAGGCCATCATTAAACATTGCAACCACCTTATCCAGGGAGCCTCTACAAGTAGATTTGAGTGGCTTGTTGCACACACCTTTTCTCGCTACCTTTTCCTCCGAGGATCCAGAGTTAAAGAAGTTAGAGGCTCAGTTACAAGAGGCGCAACAACAAGCATTTTCATTGCAGGCGCAGATGAAGCTACTCACAACAGTAGAAAGGATGAAGAAATCCTAGGAGCAACACAAAGTACAACAACAGATCACTGCCCTCCAGGGTAAGGTGATGGAAGTAACACACAAGTTACAACCTGTGCAGGACGAAGCTTGCAAGGTGTTCAAGGAGATCGATGGCCAAGGTTCACAATTAGATCAGGAAGTTGCAATAGTAGAACAACGCCTGGAAGGGCCTGTTAAAGAGCAGCTAGTCCAGAAGCTCACTGAGCAGGAGGCTGAGGCGAGGCAGCAAGTTAAGGCAACTCGATTTAAGCGCGAGGCTTTCGAAACAACATTTTCTGGACCTGAGTGATTCGGGATGAGTCACAGGTGAGTGTTGGGGGGCTTTTGGCCCTCGATCAAGTTTTGGGGAAACTTTTGTCAGTATGGACCCTCTTTTGGACTTCGACACATTGGTCGAAGAAGGAGCGCCCAGGCAGAGTTGAGATCGCAGATCTCACCTATTTTGAGGGTTATGTGGACCCAATAAGGGGTCCTATAGGGTTTTGTAACGGGTTTATGGGATGTCGGCCCATGGGTTTTCCCCATGTTTAGGCCTTATTGTAAGATTTTGTAAAGTATAAATAAAGAGGAATGTAGTGTAGAAGAGGTAGTTCGAGTTTCTTTGTGCGAAGGAGTGCATGTGGTTGAGGCTTTGTGCTCAACTGTGATTTTGTAGAAGTTGCTAAGTGTTGTGATAGAGATTGTGGCTCTATGCATTTGACCTATTTTTGGAAGGCAAAGAAGGAGGATCTAGGGCTTAGTGCGCAAATCTCTTGTCTTGTGTGAAGTTCGACTCTGTGGATTAGTGCACAGGAGTGGTTGGATGTAAGATCTTGGCGAATAATAAAGAGGCAAAGCAGTTTGTGGATGTAACCCCACCCTGGGGTGAACCATGTATATCTGGTCTCTCATGGTTTGCTTTGTGCAGTCTTTCTATTATGCATTTTCTTAGTGCTTTGATTATGATGTGGAATGAATAGATATTTTGTTGCTTAAGTAATTTACTTATGTTAAAGGGTAAATGAATGCTAGATCTGATTCACAATGTTAAGTGCTAAGTGTTCAGGGTGCATAATCACTTGTTGTTACTGCGCTAGATCAGTCTTTGATTATGCTCTGCGATGTTAATGAGGTTAATAAGATAATGAATGTTCACTTCCTAAGAGTTAACAAAATATTCTGCGAAGTACTATTATCATAGATTCATGTCCCATCTTGGCTACAGACACCTGCATCTTGTAACCCCCCCTGCTTCTACCTCGGGTGAAACTTCGCCTGCTTCGCAGGTGTTGCCGAAAGGGCCAGTAGTCAGGGTTTTGTTGGTGCGTTGTTGAGCGTTGAACCTTGGGTCTGCCCATGTGCCAACAACCATGCCCATTAATCCTTTGACATCTTGTTGAACATACTCAGTTGTTTCCTCATAATACCATTGTTGTGCTAACAGTGCCTCCTCAACAAATGTCCCTTGAAATCTAGATTTTCCTTTTTGTTGACCAAAGGATGCTCCTTGCCTCTCCTTTGAGACCTTTGTCAATTTAGTTCAAGAACCTCTAAGTCCAATGAATCCCCTATCCTATATTCCCATCTCCCAGGTTCCTATGTCAATGCTTCTTGCCACATGAAGTCTCATGCTTACCACAATTCACAAATGCCTAACCCAACCCACAACCACCACAAAGCCTCTATTGAATTTAAAGAAACACACACTTGATGGTAAGATGTACTAAAACCAAACCTCAAGTGAACCACAATATGATTCCACTCTTTCGGACCCACCCCCTCTCCCGTATGCAAGCAAGAGGTCTTTGTGATTATAGAGACTCTGCTGCAGACTAGGCGCTCAGTCTTCAATAGTAGGGCAACAAATTGGGGTAAATGTAAACCCTCCTCAGGGAGTTGGATTAATCCCTCCTTGTTGTAAGCCCAGAAACTACAAACATAGAGAAAAACCAGAGATGCAAGGAAAACATAGAGGTCGATTTCCTTACCACAACATCGCTCTTGCAATTGATGAACTAAGGACTTTGCATGTCTTGTGACCTAGTTGTTGCTTTGGTCATTAAAACACCTCGAGCCTCATTTTGTCCTAATCCTTCTGCTCATCCAATTTCATTTAATGATTAGCTATGATGCTATCGTACTCACACCACCCTTTATCATCACAATGCCCTCTTGGAACCATCATACTCTTCCTTGTGTCTTAAATTCTATGTACTCTCCCATGCATCGCCATCACTCATCGATGGATCTCCCCCACTCGCTCATACAATTGTTCAAAAATGCATGTGTCGACGATCCTCTGCTCTCCATGTGGCTAGGCCATCATTAAACAATGCAACCACCTTATCCAAGGAGCCTCTACAAGTAGATTTAAGTGGCTTGTTGCACACACCTTTTCTAGTTGCTTTTTCCTCCATGGGAATACTTCATTTTTTGTTTTTCTTGCCTTAATGAGGGTTGTTTGAGTTGAACTTGTACTAGCTTCTTGTCCACTGAATCCTAAGCCTTCATGATTGGGCCTTTGTTGAGCTACAACGAGGATTTGAATCCCTTGGCCTTCCTTGCCTAACCCTTTACCATCATAATACTTTTGTCTTATGAGCTTGGAACCAATGCCTCTAGTGTGCTTTTCAAAGTCACCAAAGTTCGCTTGAGGAAGTAACAAAGTTACCAACTTAACGAGAACTCTCCAAAGTTCTTATATTTTTAGAGGTCGCATTTAGTGACAATTTTTACGCTTGAATAAAAATATGGCATTACCAGTGACACCCTTTTTTTGGAGGTGGTTAAAATTCTGACTTGTTTGAAATTGCAACATTGACAAAAATCTTAAAAAATTAAAATTGACCCTCGAATAAAAAAGTGATGATATTAGTGACACTTTTTTTTTTGAATTAAAATTACAACTTAATTGAAAGACAACTAGTACCATCGTAGATAAATAAGCTCAAAATAAGGTTATGAATTATTACTTAAAATTTTATTTATTTGTTAGTTTTATTTCTTTTCAAATTTATATTAAAAAATAAATAAATTGAAAAAAAACTTCACATCTATTTTTTTTTTTTTTAATGAAAAAACATTTTGTTGTAAGATAAACTATATAT
>SNQJ01S0098200.1:0-24978 GCA_010110895.2 Picea sitchensis | reverse complement strand
CTTCTATATTGCCTAGATTATTTGGTTATTGGAAGATTGTATTCTTAGAGATCACTATTATTGAGAAACCTCTCCATGAAACCATATCTAGATGATGGGTTGTGTTTCTCATAAGCATCGTTAGGGGAACGCCCCTTTTGCTTCCTCACATTACTCCAACCCTCGATTGTCCAATCCCTAATTGATTGTCCCCAATGGGGGAGAGAGAGGAGGATCCTCCTCCAAGGGCAATGCATGAAGAGAGTATTTTCATTTTCAACCTCATCTTCCTATGTGGCTTCCTCCACCTTTATCAAGTGGTGGTGCTCCTTGGATCCTCTCCTTGGGGTGGGATTTTTGTTGTTTTCTTCTTCTTTGAGGTTTCTCATGCTCAATTGACTTTTTCTTTACATAAAACATTCCAAATGGACATACTTAAATCACAATCAATACATGAAGGTCACATGTTCATACTATAATATTTGATTCCTTGTCTTACGTACTTCCTTTATCAAGATATCCTTCAAAAAACTATTTGTAAAAACCATGTCTATACACAACATGACATACTTGGTTTCAATAGTTTTATTTCCATTTTTTGAGCACAAAAATGAAATTTCCTTAGGAAATTTCCAATGGAGGCTTTATTTGAAACCCCAAAATGTAATGGTAAAATTATAATCCTTGCCTACATAAACATCAAAGAAGGAGATTTTGAGAGATGGTTTCATGGATTCCACAGCCCATAAAACATTATATGGTGTAAATGTAATATTCATCCTCAACATAGTCAATCACAATAATGTAGAATCCTTGAGTACATGGGAAAATGGAGGCTTCCTTGCAAAGTAAGGGCTTCAAAAATTCTAAAATCCATTAATGGAGATTTGGAAGACATGTCCAAAATATGTTGTAGCCAAAAATTAGTCCATGGGGCCTTAAGGAAGACAACTTGATCTACAACATCTTAGCCAAGTGTAACCCTCGTGGAGATTACATCCTTTTCAATTATGATTGACCTTCACGTTGTGTTGGAATGGTAAAACTTGATGAATCTAAAGGTGTTATAGTGGCAACCACTTAATTTAATCCTATTTCTATTTCTAACCTAGATCACTTTAATGAGTGATCGATTCCTATATAGAGAGAGAACAATTCTTAGAGTTCTGATAAATGAGAAAATAGAACATAAAATTCACAACTTTTCAAGAAAAAATTTAAATTATTTTTTCAATAAAGGTTTTACTGTTTTTTTAACTAATTTGTGTCTCATTCAAAGTAATGTATATGTTTTCTTTGTGGTGTGAGTTACAATTTTCATTTAAGTGCAATATTTTAAGTTATATATATAAGGTTTATGGTTAGATGTTGCAAAAATTATATGACCTTTTTTTAAGTTAGTTTTAGCAATGATTAGATAATCTAATTTAAATTTAGGTTTGATTCTATAACAATTTGTCTTCGTCGAACTTATGGTTTATAATCTAGAATGGTTTATAATCTAAATTTATTTTTTATTAGATAACAATTTTTCTTCTTCGGATTTATGGAAACAACTTAATTACTTAAAATCCAGAGGATTTGGTAGGAGTAGAAGTCTACTCCTTAAAAAAAACACCAACATGATATTTTAGGGAGCCAAGTTTTTTCTATATACGATGATGTGATTGGAAGTCAAAATACCAAGATTGTATTAAAAAAAATTAAACTAATAACCCTCAATATTATAAACTTTTTCTTACTTTGAAAAGAAAAAAGAAAAAGAATATACACTTTTTCCAATAAAAATCCATAGTCAAGTTTAGAAGTTAAGGTTTATCATTATCAACTTTATGAGTAAAGGTGTATCATTTTTCTAATTAAGGAAATTGTAGATAAAACAAAGACACATGGCAGCATAGTCCCTGCCGAGTAAGTTGGGAAATATATGCTCAACAATGAAACTTAATATAATTAAAGGCACGGACAATGAATAGTTTTGGTCAAAAGATAATAATTAAAAATTACATAAAATAAAGAAGAATAACATTATTGTTTATGCAACAGGAGAATGATAAAAATAAAGAAAAAACAAGTGAAAACATTTAGTATTGTTCATGCAAAAATATTTAGCATAATACTTTGTTAAAAACAAGAAAAAATGCAAAGTATTAAATGTTCAATGGGGAGGTTAGCATATGCGAGAAGCAAAAAAGTGAAATATTCAATTAGAAGGTTAGCATATGCGGGAAGCAATGTAAAGTGTTTGGACTAAAAACATTTAGGGTAATAGTTTGTAAAAATATGCAAGATGGTAAATTGTTCAATGCAAAGTAAAGCTTAGTAAATTTTTAATGTCGAGTAAAACTTAGTAATTAAATAGTAAATGTTCATTGTGGATCAAAACTTAGAAAGTAAATAAGTGAAATATTGAATGAGGGGTTAGCATATGCGGAAAGAAATATAAATAAGTGAAGTGTTAAATGGAGACGTTATCATATGCGAGAAGCAATGTAAAGTGCTTGGAATTTAGGATAGGGAGCGCCAATTACAAAAGTTGGCACAAGTCTGAAATATAGGTTCCCGAGTTTAATCTAGGAAATATTTAATTGACTTGATATTTTGTATTTGCAACTGATTTCTACTTTAGTAGTTGAGTATGCATTTGAAGAACAATATCAATATTATGGCATCGTTATTACAAGATTCCATTGCAGTGCCAGGGCAACAAGAGCTTCGAAAAGAAATGATAGAATAACTAAATCTTCGGTTTGACTCTTTCTATTATGCAGAAGTAAATATGTGTGGATATAAAGGACAATGATGAAATTGTGGAAACTTCGCACATAAAAGTTAGTTAAAAGTGTGCAGAGGCTAGCATGTGTGAGAAGCAAAGGACATAAATTTCTCCACATAGAACATCGTATTTAGCATTGGAATATGTAAAAAACAAAAACAAAAACATGTAGCATAAAACTTAGTAAAAATCAATATGCGGAGGTGAAGATGCATTGGAAGCAATGTAAAGTGTGTTGATGCTGGGATTTGCTCGAGGCAATGTACAGTGTGTGGAGGATAGGATGTGTGGGAAAAAATGTAAAGTGTGTGTAGGTTAAGTTACATATGAAAAATGTTTTTTTAAATGGGAAGAATGGAGCATTAAATAGAATACCTATAAGAAAGAAACAAAGATATATAGAAATGGGTATTAGCTTTATTGCAAGATGCCATATCAGTGTCAGGGGAACAAGAGCTTCAAAAATAAATACTAGAATGACTAAATCTTTGGTTTGACTCTTTCTATTGTGCAAAAGTAAATGTGTGTCGATATAAAGGACAACGATGAAAATGTGGAAGCTTCACACACAAAAGTTAGTGAAAAGTGTGTGGAGGCTAGCATGTGCGAGAAGCAAAGGACATAAAGTTATTTGCATAGAATATCATATTTAGCATTGGACTATGTTAAGAAAAGTAGAAACATGTAGCATAAAAATTAGTGAAAAGAATTATGCGGAGGCGAGGATGAGGCAGAAGAAATGTAAAGTGTGTCGATGCCAAGATTCGCTGGAAGCAATGTAAAGTGTGGGGAGGATAGGATGTGCAAAAAACAATGTAAAGTGTGTGGAAGTTAAGTTACATAAGAATAATGTTTTTTTAAACGGGATGAATGGAGCATTAAATAGAAGACCTATAAGAAACAAACAAAGATATCTAGAAACAGGTGTTAGATTTATTGCAAGATGGCATAGTAGTGCCAAGGGAAGAAGATCTTCAAAAAGAAATGACAGAATAACTAAATCTTTGTTTTGACTCTTTCTATTGTGTGAAAGTAAATGTGTGTGGATATAGAGGACAATGATGAAATTGTGGAAGCTTCACACATAAAAGTCATTGAAAAGTGTGTGGAGGATAGCATGTATGAGAAGCAAAGGACATAAATTTCTTTGCATAGAATATCAGATTTAGCATTGTACTATGTAAAAAAAGAGGAAGAAACATGTAGCATAAAACTTAGTAAAAACCAGTATGCAGAGGTGAGGATGCATCGAAAGCAATGTAAAGTGTGTCAATGCCAAGATTTGTTGGAAGCAATGTAAAGTGTGTTGATGGCAAGATTTGATGGAAGCAATGTAAAGTGTGTGGAGGATAGGATGTGTGGGAAACAATGTAAAGTGTGCACAGGTTAAGTTACATAGGATTTTTTTTTTTTTAAATGGGAAGAATAGAGCATTAAATATAAGACCTATAAGAAAGAAACAAAGATATCTATAAATGGGTATTAGCTTTTCACATATCAAAAAACAAATAACACAGAGGAATTACCAAGTGAAAAGATGTGCGAGAAGCAAAGAGCATGTAGTTGTCCGCACAAGATATAGCATCTAGCATAGAACTATGTAAAAATAAGTAAAAACATCTACCATAAAACTTTGTGAAAATATTGCGGAGATGAAGATGCAGAGAGGCAATGCAGAGTGCATTGATCCTAGGATGTGCTAGGAGAAATGTAAAGTGCACAGAGTCTAGAATGTGCATGAAACAATGCAATGTGTGCACAACTTAGGATATGCAGAAAGAAGATGTGGTCGAGTTCCCTGTACAACATATGTTGCTTGTGCAGACTCTTGAAATTGTCAGTAGCACATCAAAAAGTTGTTACTCGTATTACTGCCTTTTTTTTTTCTAAAGTTTAGAAAAGACAATGTGCAGATGACCGAACACATGAAACAGAGTGCAAAAGAAACAGTATTTTCAAACTTCCAAATTAATATGAAAAGAGTTTTTTCAAACAAAGCTCGGAAAAGACAATGTGCAGAGAACTGAACAGATCAAATACAATGCAAAAGAAGAGGAATTTTTTATGTTCCAGCTTAATAGGAAAATTGGTTTTGTAAATAAAACGAATGGAAAGAAACACTATATAGGAAAGTGTTGGTCCACTGGATAATGTTCAATCACCATTGTTGATTTCTAAGGATGTTTAAGTCTCAAAAAGGACCTGAGTGGGGAAAATGCTTTTTCAATTTTTATGCGATTTAAATGGAGCAACATAAATTGTCACGATAGACAATTGAAACGAAACTTGATGGTGGAGTTGGTTTGTTAAATAAACATTCAAAAAGAGAGCAAGGTTTGAGAAAGGACAAGGTTGTATTCTATTCAATATTCACAATACACTATAAAATTTACAAATGATAGCATAAAGATCAAAATAACATTTTTGCAGAATGAAAGTAATATCCACATATGCAGAGAACGTAACATGATATTTCATTGAAAAATCATAAATAATGAACACAAAATTGACTATTCAGTTTAAAACTCAAAGGATTGAAAATCAATCGCTATGTATGCCAAAACATTTCTTTGGTAAGCACAAAAAAATTAACGGTTGTCTTTTACATTATACTTGTGAAAAAGTACAAAATTCAAAATAACATTTCACATAATGGAAGTAAAGTACGACATATGCACAAAACTTAACATGTTGTTTCATTGAAAAAACATAAAGAGTGAAAACAGACTTGAAAATCCAGTTTTAAACTTAAAGCCTGAAAAATCACTATCCATTTATGCCAAAGAGTTCTTCGGCAAGTTCAAAAAATATACAATTGTCTTTTAAATAATGTTTGTAAAAAGTAAATGTGTTTGTTCAAATGGACTGGGATTGGGGCTCCCGTGGACCAATAAATAGAACAAAGACCTGGAAGAAAGAAAACAATATAGTTAGAAACCAATGTTAAGTCTATAGAGGACATAAAACAAATAATTATGAGAAATCACCGAGTCAAAAAAAGAAAAGGATAGCAGCAGAAGATGTAAACAATAGACTACTTACCAATAAACAAATATTATGTTAGTCTGGTTTGTTTTTTTTTGTTGTGTATCTGACTTCACAACATTTCTTGGTTTGGGATTCTATTGAAGAAACTGTTTGTGGTGGCTATTCTAAGTTAACAATCTGTTGCAAGGAATTCTTGACCCAATTATCAATATAGTTCTTGATTGTTGGGATGGTGATTTCTTGCTTAACTTGAAGCACATAAGTGTGGTCCTCTACTTCTTTTCATTTCACTTGCAATTGTTCGATGGCTGATAAATGCTCTTCATTGTCATTGACAAATGTAACAAGCAATTGTTTTAGTTCTTCTTCGGTTACCACGGTCTTGTGTTGAACACAATCCACAAACGCCCAACCCATCCCACAACCACCACAGAGCCTCTAGTAAATTTAAAGAACCACACGCTTGATACCAAGATGTACTCAAACCAAACCTCAAGTGAACCACAATATGCTTCCACTCTTCTAGACCAACCCCCTCTCCCCTTTGCAAGCAACAGTTCTATGTGATTATAGAGACTATATCACAGAATAGGCACTCAGTCTTCAATAGGAGGATAACAACTTGGGGTACATGCAAACCCTCCTCACAAAGATGGATTAAGCCCTCCCAAGTGTAAGCCCAAAAACTACAAACATGGAGAAAAACCAGAGATGCAAGGAAAACATAGAGCTCAATGTTTTTACCATAACATCACTCCTACTGTTGATGAGCTAAGGAGTCTACATGCTTTGCAACCTAGTTGTTGCTTTGGTCATTAAAACACCCTAAGCCACCTTTCACCATCATTTTCTCTCGATCCTTTTGCTCATTCAATTTCATTTTATACTCGGCTCTGATGCTATAATACTCACACCACCCTTCGTTGTCATACTCTTCCTTGTGCCATAAATTCTATGTACTCTCCCACGCATCACCATAACTCATCAATGGATCTCCCCCACTCGCTCACATGAATTTTTAAACATGCATGCATCAATGATCATCTGCTCTCCGGATGGCTACACCATCATTAAACATTGCAACCACCCTATATAGGGAGCCTCTACAAGAAGATTTGAGTGGCTTATCACATACACCTTTTCTAATCGCCTTTTCCTCCATGGGAATGACTTCATTTCTTGTTCATCTATCCTTAATTAAGGTGGTTTGAGTTGAACTTGTATTAGATTCTTGTCCACTGAATTCTAGGCCTTCATGATTGTGCCTCTAATGAGCTACAACGATGATTAGAATCCCTTGGCCTTCCTTGCCTAGCCCTTTTCCATCATATCCCATTTGTCTCATGAGCTTGGAACCAATGCCTCTAGTGTACTTTTCAAAGTCACCGAAGATCACTTCAGGAAGGAAAAAAGTTACCAACTTGAAGAGAACTCTCCAAGTTCTCATATTTTTAGAGGTTGCATTTAGGGACAATTTTTACCCTTGAATAAAAAAGTGGCACTATTAGTAGCACCCTTTTTTGGAAGTGCTTAAAATTATGACTTGTTTTAAATCACAACATTGACAAAAATCTTAAAACCTTAAAATTGACCCTTGAATAAAAAAGTGATGATATCAATGGCACCACTATTTTTTTTGAGTTAAAATTACGACTTAATTGAAAGACAACTAGTACCATCATAGACAAAAAAGGATCAAAATCAACTCCTAACTGTTACTTAAAAATTTATTTATTTATTTTTTCAAATTTAAGTAAAAAAATAAATAAATTGAAAAAAAAAAACTCCACAATTATTTTTTTAAATGAAAAAAACACCTTGTTACTTAAGCTTTCTAAACATAAACTATGTATAATATTTTTAAACAAAAATGTTGGATATATTGTCATTGATGTCAAAAGTCGATGTGAAGATCTAATGTTAATGATGAATTACCACATATGAGATTGTCATTGATGTCAACAAGTATATCAGTTAGCAGAAGATGTCAAACACTGTGTAGAGATCGATAGCGCAAGCTCAGGAGGAAGAGCGAACAAGAGGAGTGAATAGTATGAAGATTAAAGCTCAGAAGGAAGAGCGCATTGCACAGTATATCAGGTAGCAGAAGAAATTCATGATTATTGTTGATCACAATAGGATCAACAATGTTCCTATGATAAAATCTCGAGAGGGTTAGCAAACGCAGAGATCAAAACTCCGAAGGAAAAGCATAAGCTCAGCAGTCGTCCGATCAGACTAAGAAGCCTCAGTAGCTGTCCGATCAATAGGTTGACCGTGTTGATCGTCTAAATATAACATGCATCTGTCGTATGAGTCACCGTGGGCTTGAGGACCATTGGAAGATCATGATCGTCAGATCTACAAGCCATCAATGGCAGGAATGAATTGCGGGGAGAGAAAGTAGAATTAAACCACTAGCTAGTTACAATCCCGTAATCCGTCAAGATCGTCAGATCTCATAGCTCCAAATATATACGAATGTGTTTGATCCAACAAATGATGAGATTAAGTCATATTAAAACATGACCATCGGATGAGCAAACGCCAAATCTACGGTAGGGATGTATTGCAGAGATCGGAAGGAGAATTAAATGACTCACTAGTTCCAATCCCACAATTGGTCTAGACCGTCCGATCTTATAGCCTTAAATATCGATGACTGTGGTTGACGCACCAACAGTGCACAACTTTGAATCAAGGAATTTTGATGACAAGTTAAAACACTCACAAGCTGCGTTTTCAAAATCATCGTCGACCGTTGATCTGCTTCAAGAATATCCACAAACGTTGGGTAAATTTTGAGTGGAAGGATAGGATAAGTGAGCTAAAAGGTTTAGATGTTGATTAGTCGAATACCCGTCATCCGTCGGATTAAACCCGATTCCTATCATGCGTCGGATCGTGTTAAAGTGGAAGGACAGGATAATCTACAAGAGTTGCATCGTAGACAGATCGAGTCATCGATCTAAGATCCTGATCGAATGAACATCCTTCACTTTCGGTCTAAAGATGTGAGGAAGTTACACTTCGTCAGTTTGAGATTTGAAATACCTAAAGCCCAGAAATACGAAATGAATAAGGATTGTTGGTTTTGGAGGAAAAACAAGGATCATTGGATCAGGGTTGTTGGTCAGCAGACCACGTCAGCAAAAGGGCATAGTGGTTGACCACGTCAGAATATCTACGTCGACAAATCCACGTCAGCAAGCCTACATCATCAAGGAAATGTGGCGCAGTCAGAGAATGACAAGTGTCAAGATGAATCAACATTTTAGGTACATACAAATCACGAATCAGAGTGACACGTGGCAGCTACTTGGCTCGTGACATGATAGCAAGTGACATAAGCAAGTTACGTCACTTCGGGAGTTTTACCACCACACTTGCCCAAAGTCTCGAAGTCTCGAAGTGGACACAAGACGTCCAATCTGAAGATCACTTCAGGAGCTTCCTCGACCGTCAATCTACTTAGTGGAAGGATAGTGTAAGTGGAAATGTTAACCGAAAACAAGCGGTCCCCACCGTTGATGACTTACTCAGCAGGTGGTCACTCCGAAGGAAAATGGAGCAGCATTTATATGAGACCTTCAAAGTCTCGAACGCCGAAGTCCCGAAGCGGACATAAGTCATTTGATCTGAAAGTTCACCTCAAAGTATTCTAAACCATTGATCATATTATAGTGAGAGTTGAGGCTTGAGAATTCTGAAGCCCAGAGACACGAAAGAATCTCGACCGTTGATCGAGAAAGGGACACGCGTCAGTGGATTTTCATCTCTGAAAGATAGACGTACGGAGGAAAGCAGGGGTTGAGACTCGAAATCTCTAAAGTTTGGAGATCTGAAGGAGATATCGACCGTCGATTTGATGTTCAGTTGTCTTCTCAACCGTTGATCAAAATACAGTGGAAGGATAGAGTAAGCATAATAGACGAAGTTGCGGAGTAAAAGGTGGCCATCCATCTCATTACTTGATTAATTCCTTACCGTTGGATTAAGCAATGAAGGAGTGATGTAAGGATCATAAATGACCATTGATATGGCTCCAAAATATAATGAGAACTGTCCGATCTTTTCAGCGATATTGTATTCGGGAGATTTGAAAGGTTTCAAGCCCAAAAGTTCTGAAGGGCGAAGTGTCGAAGTCCTGAAAACTGTCCATATCATCGGGAGATTGAATCGTGATCGTTGAATCAATAAACGTTCAAGAGCTCGACTTGCCTAGCGTGAGGTCACCATCGGTGGTCATATAGTAAAAATATTTAAAGGGAAGAATGTAATTCGCTTAATTGTTAAGCATGTGGTTCTACGTCATTGATCATATGATCATGATTTGAAGGAAGCGTTGATCTCTGTTATCACAGAGATGAAGGAAATCGATCCATGACTATGATAGATTTTTGAAAGGAAAGGGGATGTCAGGTTTAACGATGAAGACCCAAAACGATAATCTCTGGTGCTCCCAAAGTTGTTAATGAACAGGTTGGTTATTGCACAGGTCGACTCAATAACTTAAACAAGTTTTGAGCATAGGCCACTATAAATAAAACCATGATTGGTTCGCTTGAAATGACGAGTGTGGAAAAAGCGTGGCTTGTGAAGTGAAGAGGTGGATCTGGACCTGAGGTCCATGTGAATATAAGAGAGAGATGTAGATGCGAAGATTGAGTGAAGATATCAGAGGAAAGATAAAGCGAAGAAGGCGCGAATTTCAGAGTGAAGATGAAATGCGGTGATGAGCGTTTATGGTATACCTTTGATCACAAGATAGAGTTGATTCAATAATGGATCACTGCTATTAGAGTCAATTGATCTAGTTGGATAAACTACGTTCTATCAGCAAGTTGGGTCTTGCCTGAGAGTTGGTGCTCTCCAAGGAGTTGGTTCTCCTTACTTCAGTTGTTGTTGAAACAACTTAGTCGGTGCTGGGAAAATCGCCTTTCACATAAATTCATATCAATTATACAAAAGCTTATGCAAACATCTGATGTCTCTTTTTTCCATTATGATTATGATCTGATTGTTATTAATCTGTTCAATTATGTTTTAACTGGTAACTCGNCCCCCCCCCCCTCTTAGTGTGGGCGGTGTGTTCAACAATTGGTATCAGAGCGAAGTTCCTTCAAAACACAGTTTAACCACTGGAAGGTAGATCCTGAAGAAATGGGTGGACAAATGGCTTTCTCCGCAATTGAAGCTCCCTTATTTGATGGAACATATTATTCCTCATGGAGAGAAAATATGAAACAATATTTGAAGTCAAAAGGATCTAAAGTTTGGAATTAAGTAGTAAGCAAGCCCTGGGATTTAACTACATCAAAGAATCTATCCAAAATTACAGTCCAAAGAAGAGCAAGGAAGAACAATGAAGTGACATTGAAGATTCTTCTCAATGGATTATCAGATACAATCAAGGTAAGCATAGGACTATGCACATCCACCAAGGACTTATGCCTGAGGTTAGAAAAGATGTATCAAATCAAAAATGAAGACACAGAAGACATTCCTATCAAGGATGAAGATGAAGACTCAGCCATCAATAAAGGTAAGGACTCTCCACAATATTTTGATTGCAATAACAATGATATTGAATCCTCCCTTGCAAGTAAAGAAGAAGACTCTATACAATAGCAGAATGTTTTGTTAGAATTTATTCCATGGAAGAATAAGAAGAAGAACTATCAAAGGCCAAACAAAATGTTGATTGGAGTCTCTATGAATACCTATATGACCATAATGAATCAGACTATAGCTATCTTCATGACTACACTAAATAATTTCTTGAAAAGATTCAAAAGCATGTCTTGGAAATAAAGGAAATGCTCAAGGACACTGAAAAGATAATATATGAGGACAATTAGTTAGAAGAGAAAGAAGAGGAGATCGAGAAGATGAAAAAAGAAATTAGTCAAGTAAAATAAAAGGAGAAGGAAGATGATGAGCTTAGCAATCAGAAGAATATCCTGGAAATAAAAGAAAATCTCAAAGACAACAAAGAAATCATATCTGAGAAAAAGATTCAGTTAGAAAACAAAGAAGAAGAGATCAAAAGATTGAAAACAAAAGTTGTTGATCTAACAAAAGAAAAGGAAGAGGAAATTGAGAGACTAAAAAATGAAATCAGTCAAGCAAAGGAAGAGGAAATCAAGAGAGTGAAAAATGAAATCAGTCAAGCAAAAGAAGAAAAGAAGGAAGATGATGAACCAAGAAAAAACCTTGCAGAACTAAGGGAAAGCTATGTCAATCTTAAAATTAAACTTGAAGAAGCCAAAAGGAGAGAAGAGGTAGTAAGGAACCAATTGGACAAAAAGGAAGAATCATGTCATGAGCTAGAAGCAGAAGTTGTGAATCTTAGAAAGAAGGTTGAGAAGTCAGACACCCAAATCAAGTTCTTGAACAACTCCATGACCCTGGATGAGATCTTGGATAGTCAAAGATCACCAAATGACAAATCCAGTCTTGGATACAACAAGGAAGAAATCAGTACTCCTAAGAAATCTGATGCAGGTCCTTCATATATAAAAGGTGAAAACAGGTCTGACACAAGTCCTTCATTTGTAAAGGATGAAAACAGGTCTGAAACAACTCCTTCATTTGTAAAAAGTGAAAGAAGGTGTGACTCAGGTTCCTCACGTTCAAAGAATAAAAATAATACTACAAAATTTAGAAGATCAGATCAAGGAAGACATCCAGAAGCTACTCATATACCTCAAAGCAAGTTTATAAGAGAGACACCTTCATGGATGAATCAAAGAAGGTATGAGAGTGTTTTTAATGGTTATTGTTTTTCTTGTAATGAATGTGGTCATAAAGCCTTAGATTTTAGGCATCATGGGAGAAAACAAGTTGGTAGGTACAACAACAGTATAAGATGTTGGAACTTTAATCATTTTGCATATTGCTGCACATTGTTACACTATGAGATGCTATAGTTGTGATGGATATGGCCACAAAGCCTATAACTGTTGGAACTCAAGAAAACAATCAATGAGAAGTGATTCAAACAAGAGTATGACAAAAGGAGTAAATGGAACATGAAAGAAAAGTGAACTTGCAGTGATAGAAGATCAGAGAACAAAGTTCAAGAAACCGGGACACTCATAGATGTGGATAGCAAAGACTGAACAAGTGACATGAGTGAAGTTAATTGTTGCAAAAGGAATTGCAGTTATGTGACAAGCATAGTATAAAATTGTCTCAGACAACTTTAGAAATGTACAATAAAGAAGCATCTTGGATAAAAGACAGATACTCTGGTTAAGATCGATGAGAATCAATGGGAAGATCCAAGAATTGTTTGAATAAGATGAGCTACAATTGCGCAGTATTCTAGTAGGACAACAACATCTGCAGAAGTAGCATTCTAATGCACAAAATGAGGTACATGACATCCTGTAAAGATAACAAGACGAGAACAATCAATAAAAACTCAGGGGAAGATTTTAAGAAAGTAATTAGATTAAGCTTTGAAAAGACTCGATCACTACAAGAAATTGTATCAAGAAGACTACTCATTTGAAACACAAAAATCCCAATCAATTGAGATAAGAAGTTAGTAAATTAACAGGGGAAGAAACCTTGTCAGGAAGAGCTACCTTTTCAGAAACAAAGGGGGAGAGTAGTCATAAGCAGAGAGAGAACATATTGACAGGGGGAGTCATTCAGTTATGGCAGGCAGAACATGTTTTACCCAAGTTCAGATTATGGTCAGTAACATATAGAGCTTTACCACAGGAGCAAAAACCCTTTGCCATTGATGTCAAAGGGGGAGAGAAACTTTATAAAAGGAAAACTTCATAAGAGGAAAGCATCATCACAAGGGGTGTTTTGTATATGAATTTAGTGGGTTGCCCTCAATGACAAAGGGGGAGATTGTTGGATATATTGTCATTGATGTCAACCGTCGATGTGATGATCTGTTGTTAATGATGAATTACCACAGATGAGATTGTCATTGATGTCAACAAGTATATCAGTTAGCAGAAGATGTCAAACAATGTGCAGAGATCGATAGCGCAACCTCAGGAGGAGGAGCGAACAAGAGGAGCGAATAGTATGAAGATCAAAGCTCAGAAGGAAGAGTGCATTTCACAGTATATCAGGTAGTAGAAGAAATTCGTGATTATTATTGATAACGATAGGATCAACGATGTTCCTATGATAAAAGCTCAGGAGGGTTAGCAAACGAATTGATCAAAACTTGGAAGGAAAAGCGTAAGCTCAGTAGCCGTTTGATCAGACTTAGAAGCCTCAACAACCGTCTGATCAAGAGGTTGACCGTGTTGATCGTTTAAATATAATGTGCATCGATCGTATGAGTGATCGTGGGTTGGAGGACTGTTGGAAGATCATGACCGTCAGATATGCATGCCATCAACGACAAAAATGAATGGTGGGGAGCGAAAGCAGAATTAAACCACTCGCTAGTTACAATTCCACAATCCGTCAAGATTGTCAGATCTCATAGCTCCAAAGATCTACGACTGCGATTGATCCAACAAACGATGAGATTAAGTCAGATTAAAACATGACCGTCGGATTCACAAATGCCAAATCTATGGTAGGGATGGATTACGGAGATCGGTAGGAGAATTAAACGACTCGCTAGTTCCAATCCCGCAATTGGTCTAGACCGTCCGATCTTATAGCCTCAAAGATCGACGACTGTGGTTGACTCACCAACAATGCACAACTTTGAATCACAAAATTTTGATAATGAGTTAAAACACTCGCAAGTTGCATTTCTGAAATCATCGTCGACCATTGATCTACTTCGAGAATCTCCATAACCGTTGGATCACTTGGAGTGGAAGGATAGGATAAGCGGGCTAAAAGGTTGAGATGTTGATTAGCCAAATACCCATCAGCCGTCGGATTAAAGCCGATTCTTGTTAGCCGTCGGATCGTGTTGAAGTGGAAGGACATGATAAGCGACAAGAGTTGCATCGCAGACAGATTGAGTCATCGATCTAAGATCCTGATCTAACAAACATCCTTCACTTCGGGTCTAAAGATGTGAGGAAGTTACGCTTCGTCAGTTTGAGATTTGAAATACCCGAAGCCCAGAAATTCGAAATGAATAAGGATTGTTGGATTTGGAGGACAAACAAGGATCCTTGGATCAGGGTTGTTGGTTGGCAGACCACGTCAGCAAAAGGGCATAGTGGCAGATCACGTCAGAAGATCTATGTTGACAGATCCACGTCAACAGGCCTACATCAGCAAGGACATGTGGCACAGTCAGAGAATGACAAGTGTCAAGCTGAATCATCATTTTAGGTACGTACAAATCATGAATCAGAGTGACATGTGGCAGCTACTCGGCTCATGACACGACAACAAGTGACGTAAGCAAGTTACGTCACTCGGGGAGTTTTGCTTCAGGAGTTTTACCACCGCACTTGCCCAAAGTCTCGAAGTCCCAAAGTGGACACAAGATGTCTGATCTGAAGATCACTTCGGGAGCGTCCTTGATCGTCGATCTACTCAGTGGAAGGATAGTGTAAGTGAAAACATTAACCGACAGTAAGCAATCTCCACCGTTGATGACTTACTCAACAGGTGGTCACTCCAGAGGAAAATGGAGCAACGTTTATACGAGACCTCCGAAGTCCCGAAGTCTCGAAGCGGACATAAGTCGTCCGATCTGAAAGATCACCTCAGAGTATTCTCAACCATTGATCATACTACAGTGAAAGTTGAGGCTTGAGAATTCTGAAGCCTGAAGATGCGAAAGGATCTCGACCGTTGATCGAGAAAGGGACACGCATCAGTGGTTTGTTAGCTCTGGAAGATTGACGTACGGAGAAAAGAAAGGATTGAGACTCAAAATCTCTGAAGTCTGGAGACCCGATGGAGATATCGACCGTCGATTTGATGTTCGGTTGTATTCTCAACCGTTGATCAAAATACAGTGGAAGGATAGTGTAAGCATAATAGACGAAGTCGAAAGTAAAAGGTGGCCATCCATCTCATTGCTTGATTAAGTCCCGACCATTGGATTAAGCAACGAAGGAGTGATGTAAGGATCATAAATGACCATTGATCTGGCTCCAAAATATAATGAGAACTGTCCAATCTGTTCGACGATATTGTATTCGGGAGATTTGAAAGGTTTCAAGCCCAAAAGTTCTAAATGGCGAAGTGTTCAAGTCTTGACAATCGTCCATCTCATCTGGACATTGAATCGTGACCGTTGAATCGATAAACACTCAAGATCTCGTCTCGCCTAGCGTGAGGTCACCGTCATTGGTCATACGGTAAAAATGTTTAAAGGGAAGAATGTTAGTCGCTTAATTGTTAAGCCCATGGTTCTACGCCATTGATCATACGATCATGGTTTGAAGGAAGTGTCGATCTATGTTATCATAGAGGCGAAGGAAATCAATCCATGATTGTGATCAATTTGTGAAAGGAAAGGGGATGCCAGGTTTAACAATGAAAACCCGAAACGATAATCTCTGGTGGTCCCAAAGCTATTATTGAACAGGTTGGTTATTGCACAGGTCGGCTCAATAACTTAAACAAGTTTTGAGCATAAGCCACTATAAATAAAACCATGATTGGTTCACTTGAAACGATGAGTGTGGACGAAGCGTGGCTTGTGAAGTGAAGAGGCGGATCTGGACCTGAGGTCCATGCGAATGTAAGATAGAGATGTAGAAGCGAAGATTGAGTGAAGATATCAAAGGAAAGATAAAGCGAAGAAGGCGTGAATTTCATAGTGAAGATGAAATGTCGTGATGAGCATTTATGGTATACCTCTGATCACGAGATAGAGTTGATTCAATAATGGATCACTGCTACTAGAGTAGGTTGCTCTAGTTGGATAGACTGTGTTTTATCAACAAGCTGGGTCTTCCCTAGGAGTTGGTGCTCCTTACTTCAGTTGGCGTTGGAACAACTTAGTTGGTGCTGGGAAAATCCTCTTTCACATAAATTCATATTACTATATTCATATCAATTATACAAAAGCTTATACAAACATATAATATTTCTTTTGTCCATTATGATTATGATATGATTGTTATTAGTATATTCGATTATGTTTTAACTGGTAACTTGAAAGAAGAAAAGTTAGAAAAGTCCACACATTAATTCACCCCTCTTAGTGTGGGCGATGTGTTCAACAAAATATGATCCAAATCATTTTAAAAAATTGAGAAAACACACATTGAAAATATTTAAAAAGCTTAAAAAAAACATGCTAAAAAAAGCGAACAAAATTTAAAAAATATTAATTAAAAAAATCTACTAGAAACAAAATTTTAAAAACCATTAAAATAAAATATTTTAAAAAACAAAAATTTAAATTTAAAAAACTATTAAAAAAATTAAAAAACATTTTTTATAAAAATAAAAATTCAATTTAAAAATACAAAAAAAATTAATTAAAATAAAATGAAGTAACGGGGATCGTCCCCCACTACACTCCCCGCGCCCTCCCTTCCCTCTTCGCTTGTGGGTCCCTTAAAATGAAACCTTTTTAAAATTTAGTCAGATACAATGCCCCACGAAGACAAAACCAGTCATTGACATTGAATGAATAGTTGAATATGGGTAAGTAAAAGCAAGTAATTCAGTCACTGAAAAGAGCATTTGGTTTTCCTTAGTCGTGAGAGTTGATCAAATATGACTTTGTTTATTTAAAAAAATTAAAAATATGACTTTTATATCAAAATATCATTGATATTTGATAAATATGACTTTGTTTATTTTAAAAAATTAAAAACAAAAGTCAAAAGTGTTGCTTTTGGCTTTTGATTAAAAAATTGAAGTAAGAATGAATACCAAATATATGGTTGTTGACTTAAACATTTGTCTACCAATTTAATGTTTACATTTAAAAAAAATGTTTGTTGGTTTTTGTTTATAGTACATTATGTTAGTTTTGAAAGTTGCAAACTTATCAAAATCTAATATTTATATATTTATCCTAGGGGAAGAGAGACATGAGGATCCTCCTCCAAGGGCAATGCATGAAGAGCTTATTTTTCATTTTCAACTTCATCCTCTTATGTAGCTTTCTCCACCTTTATCAAGTGGTGGTGCTCTTTAGATACTCTCTTTGGATGGGTTTTTTTTGTTTTTTTTTTTCTCTTTGAGGTTTCCTATCATTAATTGACTTTTTCTTTAGATAAAACATCTCCAATTTGACATACTTAAAGCACACTTGACATATGAAGGTCACATGTTCATACTATAATATTTGACCCCAAGTGTTACCTACTTCCTTATTCAAAATATTCTTCGAAAAACCATTTGTAAAAACCATGTCTATACACAACATGACATACTTGGTTGCAATAGTTTTATTTCCGATTTTCGAGCACAAAAATGAAATTTCCCTAGGGCATTTCCAATGGAGGCCTTACTTGGAACCCCAAAATGGAGGCATTTCCTCTCCTTGGGTTAGCCTTAGCAATGATTAGATAGTGATATTAGGTCTTTGGTGGATATTGATTTAGATCGAACCCACTCTTTGACCCAACTTTATAATCTAAAATACTTTTGATTAGATAATAGTTCATCTTCCTCGGACTTATGGAAACAACTTAATGGCTTAAGATCCAAAGGATTTGATAGGAGTTGAAGTCTACCCCTTAAAAAAACCCACCAACATGTTATTTTAGGCAGCCAAGTTTTTTCTATATACCATAATGTAATTACAAGTCAAAATCTTAAAATTGTATTAACAAAAACTAAACTAATAACCCTCACTATTATAAACTTTTTCTTACTTTGAAAAAAAGAATATACACATTTTCCAATGAAAATGCATAGTCAAGTTTAGAAAGTTAAGGTTTATCATGATCAACTTTAGGATTTAAGCTTTATCTTTTGTCTACTCAAAGAATCGCAGATAAAGTAAAAGCGTGATGAGTATGTCGTTTCAATAAGATCGGATTGAAACGTTTAAAGAAAATGAAAATATAACTTTGTTCGGAAGAGAAAAAGGAAATTTCATAACTTTATTCAAATATAAAAATTCAACTTAACATGAACAAGATTTTCCTATCAGCACACCTGCAACAATTTTTTATGTAACATATGCCACTGATCGAGAAAAAACAACTCACTGATCATCAACACAATAATTGGTGGGTTTCTTAGCAAGCAATATGCACTTCACAACCAAATCTTGACCAAATTTGTTATGAAATCTCGATGAACCTTCTAACTTCTCAATTTAGAAAAAAAAAAATATTAATTTTAAATTCAAACCACCTTGCACCATTAAAAAACCATACAAGTAGTGAGCGCATCATGTTTTTTTTATTGCTCATTTATCGTACATTTTTAGCAATGAAAGAGTATGGTTATAGAAGCAAGTGAAAATGTGTTTCGAATTGGTCAATTGAATCTGCTACTTAATCTAAAAGGCCACCTGGTTGTTTACACCTGGAAGGAGGAGGAGTTGCCAGAGCGGTTTGTTATGTAAACTTCAACTCATAACTTTCTTTTGTGCAAAAATTCAACTCAAATGTTGGAGAATGGACTTAAAATAAAACCTTTCATAACTTAATTCATATGCAACCATTGAAATGAAATGTTGCCACAGCGGAAAAAAAAATTCAATTGGGAGCTAATATCAAAATTTCAACAACATCAGCCTCATGTCTTTGTTTAAAATAACACTATTCTTCATTATAAATATTCTTTCTACAATATCATTATTATTATTTTAGGGAAAACACCAAGTGTTTGTGGCTTCGAGGGTTTGGATGAGTGTAGCAACAAACTAGGGTTCGTTGAAGTCTCTCCCTTCGTGGGACCATTGGCATAAGCAACTTCTTCACAATCGATAGGCCTGGCCTACTCAATGTAGTCGGTGAATGAGGGGGAAAGAAACCCATCCTACATTAATGTAGTCATTGGAGGATCGAGTAACCACACGATGGAGCCAGGGGGTTCAAGAACTACTTTTGGTCAAACTTCACGGACCCAAGGTAATATCCAGAGATATGAACCCAACAAGGGAAAATCGATCGATATGACTCCAAAACCTTCCCATACAAAGGTGGCTCATGCTTGGGAACCTGGAAAGTACCTCCCATAGACCCTGACAACTCGAAGGTACATGATTCAATCAATGCACGTAGAGGAACAAAACCAATATATGAAAGATCACACAGTGATTGGAAAATTTCTAGGTCTCTATCCTTCAAGATGAGATCTAGTTAAATGGATTAATATCTAGTGGAAACCCAAGGGCCACATTGATGTACAACTATGGTCTAAAGGATTTTTTACAACCATCTTCCATAACCTAGAAGATCGAGACAAAGTATTTAAAAATGACCCTATTTTTTTAACGCGGCCAAGCTCTACTTGAGGTTCTCGACCAAGCACTAATTTAATTCTAAAAAGGAAGAGTTTACCCATGTTCTTGTGTGGATCCTCCTTTACTCACTACCTTAGTAATTTTAGTTGGAAGAAATCATGGAAGGAATTGGAAAAATGATGGGTATCTTTGTTAAAGTCACGGAAGCCACCAGACAAAGACACTATACCTCCTATGCACGAATCTGTGTCTATACAAAGATCTCCAAACCCCTCCCGGGATCAATATTTCTTGAGTACTAGGATGAGGAATGGCTTCAAATGATAGACTATGAGCACATATCGTTATGATGTTGGAAGTGTCACAAGCATAGACATTTCTTCAGATATTTCCCACTCAATGCACATTTCAAATCAGAAGTCACAACATTAGACAAGAGCAAGGATGGTTTTACCCAGGTGCAAGTAAAGAAAAATCAAGCAGCCAAAAATCCAACCAAAACTCAGGTAAGTGCCCCATCTACCAATAATTATTTTGAAATATTAAACCAAATCTCATAAAATCAAGAAGTGATGGCGCCCAGTCAAAACCCACCTAGTGTGCAAAGAAAGGAGGTGATGCACTAGATCTAAACAACTATCCTTGAACAAATAATCCTAGATAGGGGGACCGATACAGGGTTGGAGAAGCAAACCATTGATGATGGGCGAGACGTGGAGATCGAGATGGATGAAAAGGAACTCGCAGGGATTGACTTGGTCAGTATCAAAGAAGCATATCACAGGCAAAATCTGCTTACCCTCCTTCCTAATCAACTAAGAAAAGTTCATAAAGTATATATGGATTCTATAGATTGAGCCACCTCCAGATCTGGGGTTGGATTGAAAATTCAAAAATACCCTATAAAGGATTCTTGCAAGCAGTCCAGGGAGGAGAAAATAAGAGGAAAGAAATCAACTCAACAACTAATACACAAGTAGAAAATTTTATGGTCAAGCTAGGGAAAATCCAATAGATCACTGAGAGTTTCCATCCTCTCCCCTCCCAACCTTCCTTAGGAATATTATATCATGGAACATAAGGGGTCTTAATGGGAAGGATAAGCAAAGGCTCCTAAAAAATCGTATTCTAGCTGAAAATCCATATATATTATTTCTTCAAGAAACTAAATGTTTAGGCAGTGAAGCATAGCTCATTCTCTCGAGGTGTTATAGACAATGTTAGTTTGTAAATATCGATTTGAGAGGTTTTGTGGGAGGCCTAGCTATCCTCTAGAACATAGCCACGGTCATCCTTGATCATTTCTTCACAACCAGATGGTCCATCTCGAAAAACTAAAGACCAGTTGGGTCTAAAAAAGAGGGAGTTCTCACCAATGTTTATGGGAGTCAAACAAACACAGATAAAATTCACTTTTTGCACAGCCTAGAGAACATTGGTGCTATGATGCAATATAAGCAATGGATTTTGGGCAATGACTTTAATATCATTCTCACCCTGGATGAAAAAAGAGGTGGAATTTGTAGGCTTGATGGTGACTATGATGGCTTCAAAATTCTTATCACTAATATGTGGTTAGTGGATTTGGAGAACATTAATGAAGAATTCACCTAGACCAATAGAATATAATGCTCCCAATATATATATTTTTGTCTTGATCTCTTTCTAATATCCAAGCCACTAATGTTGGAAGGTTGCTCATGGAATCTAGTATCTTGTCTATGGTTGGTTCAAATCATTGGCCTATATAGCTCTAGCTAGACATTGCAAGTTCACCTCACTAAAAACCATTCTGGTTTGAAAATAATTGGCTCACCCACCCCAATTTCTAGGAGAATGTACATCAATGGTTACAGGATGTTGATATCCCCTATGACACTTTGATTTATCATTTTCAACAGAAATTAAAAAAATTCAAGCTCCACCTTAAAGAATGGAACAAATCTATTTTTGGTTTCAAAGAAAAAGGCAACATTAGTAGAGAATGAAGGAAATACAACAAATGATCATGGATCAAGGGTTATACAATCAATTGAAAGAGGAAGGGAGCAATATCAAGAAGCAGCTGGAAGAACGATATACTCAAGAGGAAACCCTTTGGAGGAAGAAGTCCAGAATCTAATGGATTAAAGAGGGCGAGAATAACTCAAAAATTTTCCACAGATCCATCATTCAAAGAAGACACATCAATCGGATCACTCGGCTTGAGGATGAGAAAGGATAGCCAATCTTGGACCACCTAGGCATTCAACAAGAATTGGTTAGATACTATCAAACTCTACTCATTAAGTCCAATCTTGATAGATCTAAGGCTATTTTCAAAATAACTCAGCATATCCCATCCTTAATCGCGATAGAAAAAAATGCAACTCTTCTCATACTGGTGACCTTGGAGGAATTTGATCAAGCAATCAAGGAATTCCAACAGGTAAATCTCTAGGTCCAGACGGATTTACCACCAAATTATTTCATCATTGTTGGCACCTCGTTCATGAAGAATTTTGACAATTAATCGAGGACTCCCGCAACACTCTTGGTGTGCTCCCAACTCTCAATGCCACATTTCTCACTCTCATCCCCAAATAAGAGTGAGTCTCACATATGAAGCAATTCCTCCCAATTGCACTATGTAAGTTCATCTACAAGCTCATCAGAAAGGTAATTTCTCTTCGACTCAAACCCATACTTCCTTTTATTATATCTCCTGAACGATCTGGTTATGTAGAAGGATGCCAAATCATGGATAATGTAATCCTCGCTCATGAGGTTATACACTCTCTAAAATATTCAGACACTCCTGGCATGCTCATCAAGCTTGATCTCTCCAAATCCTTTGATACCCTAAGCTAGTAGTACATGTGTTCGCTCCTTCTCACCTTTGGCTTTTACATAGCTTTGGTTAACTGGATCATGTCACTCACCTCCTCCACCTTCTTTTCTATCCTTGTCAATGGGGTGACCTCTCACACTTTTCCTCCCACTTGAGGCATCCTCCAAGGGGACCATCTCTCCCCCTTCCTCTTTGTTATAAAAGTGGAAGGCCTCAACTGCCTCATCAAAGCTGCCATAATTGATGAATCTCTCAAAGGACCCCCCTGCATGGCGTCCATCCTCCTATCTCTCATTGTCAATTTGTATATGATACAATGATGATGGGTTCCACCATGGCTAGGGAAGATAGGAGCATCCTGGATATTATCGATGTTTCTAGCAATGCCTCTGGAACCTCTATCAACACTAAAAAATCCCATATCTTCTTTTTCAGTACCCCTAATATTGTTCAATCTCACATCACTCGTCTCCTAGGTTTTCGAAAGAACCCCCTTCCATCCAATATCTTGGCATACCCCTAATTGACAATTCCCTTTGCAACAACTCTTGGGAGCAACTCATTGTTGCCATTAAAAAATGCCTCAATTCTTAGACCTTCCATTCTATCAATCTGGCAGGGCGACGAATACTTCTAAAATATGTTTTGTCTGCAATACCTTTATATGTTTTTTCATCCTTAATCGCCCCCATATCAATGCTAAAAATCATTAGAAATATCCAAAGGCATTTTCTATGGCAAGGCATCAAGGAGGGACGATAATGGGTGCGAGTCAATTGGGAAATGTTATGCAAGCCAAAGAAAAATGGATGTTTGGGGCTGAGAGATCCCAAACTACTTAATCAAGTAATGGGAGCTAAAATTTTGTGGCGTTGGTAAAAAAACCTAGGGGACCTTTGGGAAAAGATGTGGAGACATAAATACACAATGGCTATAGAAGAAGTGTAGTTGAATAGATGGAATGAGAAAAATCTGGCTCAGTCATTTGGAATGCGGCCTGGAAAAATTGCTCTCTCATGCCTTTTGGAAAATAAGAGCCTGATGCAGACGAGACTTCAAATTTCCCCAGTTGAGTTTTTTTCATCTATAGGAAAATATGAACTGACGTCAACACTGGACAGACTTCTAGCAACAATTTCCCCCATTGCAATTGATGGACCAGTTTTTTCATCTATAGGAAAATATGAACTGACGTCAACAAACCAATGTGGTGGACTATTGGAAATTCCCCACACCCAATAACACATGGAGGGAATGGAAAATTACACACTCAAACTTAGGAATCCCAGAAGATATTGATCTCAGATGCTGACGGAATGAGGAGACACTTTGTAAATTCAGATCAAGCATGGACCCAATATTCTAACATGGGGGCGATCCACAAAAGGGATATTCTCCATTAAAGAACCTTACAACCTAAAATCCCAATTTCATTAGCTTCCCAAAGAGGCAATCTGGACAAAAGTCTAGCAAGATCACTTATGGCCCAAAATCAACACTTTCTTATGGTTGTTTTCCCACCAAAGAATATTGACTTGGGATAATATAAGAAAACTAGGTTTCATTGGACCCTTAATCTGCCCCCTCAGTCTCCAATGTGATGAAATAATGGAACACGTGTTAAACCATTGTCACTACAACTCCTCTCTCTGGGACCAAGTAGCCCAAATCATGCACACCTTTGACAGACAAAGGGATAGCCTCACTGAAACAATTTCCCGTTGGAGATCTTCAACATTTAAGAGTCTGGTGTTGGATCATATTTGGAAGCTTCTTCTGGTATTCCTCAAGTGGCACATATGGAAGGAAAGGAACTGATGTCTCTTCCACTCAGCAATAAGGCCATGGCCATACATCCAGTTAAAAATGAAAGAAAGCATAAGGGAAACAATCCAACATCATCACTGGTATGCAAACAACTTTCCCTGTGATCAAAGAGAGAAGAATATTTTTCTCACCTGGGATATTTGTCTTTCCACAGATCCAAACCCCTCACATAATCATCTTGCCTCTCTTTCTCTCTATAAGAAGTGAAATCAACCCCCTAAAGGATTCCTCAAGCTCAACTTCGACAGGGCCTCTAAGGGAAATACTGACCCAACTGGTTTTTGGGTTTCCTTT
>SNQJ01S0098199.1:51852-71354 GCA_010110895.2 Picea sitchensis | reverse complement strand
TCTGAGTGTCCAGGACACATGACAGGTTATGGATGATGATGGCATCAATGAACTTCCTTGGACTCCAGATTGAGTCAGTGAGTGGATTGTATTTGTTTGAGTATTTCATTTTACGCACATGTGACATATGATTGATTACAATATGATTTATGTATATGGATTATTGACAATATTTTTGTCAGTAGATGAAAGCTTGATGATGCTTTCTAATATGACTCACATAAGGAGTAAAGGGTGTTGGAGTTACTTAACACACACATAGGATTTATTTTTCCTAAGTTTTTTCCTTGTTTATTAGTTATAATTAATCATTATCTAGTCTCCTATATTTTATGGGAGAATATTCCACCTAGAGAATATTCTCTTTTAGTTGACACTTCAGTTTGACTAGTTGAGTTGAGTTTAGATGTTGCATTGGTTTTGTCACCATGAAAAATTGGGGCCATCACCATGCTAATGTGCAATTTCCTTGGTATCATCACCATACCGATGCATTACCATTGATTCCCTCAGTTAACTCCTCACTACTTTCTATCGAGTCAATTAACTGGAGACTAGTTGACTAGTTAACTCAATTAGGGGGCAATTCAATCCCGTAACTGCCTGAGAGACTAGAATAGGTGGAAGTTCACTCCCATAACTGTTAGTGTGTGTCCAGATCACTCTATACAACCACTATGGCTCATTGGTTCTCCTTCAATGTGCACTCATTGAGTTATACATAGTATATCGTGTGTAAATTATTCATTAATCACAATAGTTAATGAGAATTCTTTATTATTTCTCTCCTTCTTCTTCTTCTCCTTTTCTCTCTGCAAATGTGTGTATCATTGTTTAGAGAGATATATTTTGTGTAGGTTCAACACATTTACATGGTATTATAGCCAAATGACTGGTAAACAAATTCTACACCAAATTATGTTTTGCGGGTACTAAAGATTGAAGAACGCAAAAAATATGGATTATTCACCAACAATACTTCTCACGCCTCATAACTATTTGGAGTGGAAGCTGGAAATTCCATTTCTTCTTAGATGCAAAGGCTTGTACCAAATAACTATGGCAATGGAAGTAGAGCCTAATTCCACCGATGAGAAAAACAATTTTCTCAATAGACAAGATATGGCCATAGGACATATCCTCTGGTTTATTTCTCCTGAAATTCTCCATCAAGTATATGATGAATCACAAGAATTAACTCCAAATGAATTATGGATGAGATTGGAGGTTCTATTCAAGAATAAAGAAGATTGTTAAGATTTCATGCAGGAGGTTGAACAAATAGAGCCAGAAGAGAAGCCATCAGAAGATCAAGCCTCTTATTATTAAGAGTCTTATACAAAAGTATTTGCAAAAAATTGTATCCCATTAATTGAAGATGATGTCTACTCCATTTCATATTTGCTTTCTGAATTTCATGTGGAATATATATGGCATGCATCTCAAGAGTCACATTCAGACACTTTTGCATGCACCATGCATGCATCTCAGGAGATAAAAAGGGAGATGCGCACATCAGACTCAATTTTGATATTTTATGAAAAAAAAAATTAGAAAAAAATTGGATATTTGAATTTCTCTCGGGAAAATATCCAATTTCAAAAAACAAATCATCCAAAATGGAGTCCAGGAAGTGAAGTTATGATCATTTTAAAATCAACAAAATTTCAACATTTTTATGGAAAGGGTTGCACGGTTTTCAAAATTTCATCCAAACTTTATTTGGGTATTCTTCATTACAAGAAGATAAAGTGGATATGTGTGGACATCTCAGTGGTGAATCTATTTCATCATATATGTGCAAACATCTACATCTTCAAAAAATTCTTCAACGAGAACAACCTTGCACATGTGCGAGGTCTTCTTGGAGTGAAAAACATGGTTGCTTAGCAATTGTTCTTTCGTTCCTTCTCAATTATTTTATACATTGTAATTTGAGAGGGGGGTTTTCCCATGAGGTTTTCCCTCTTTCCTCATTTTTTTCAATTTTTTATTCTTATATGCATTGTACAATGGGTACCTAACATGGCCTTTGTTGTCGAGACCCATTCATCATGTACACCCTAGTAGTGTTCAGGAGGGGTGTTGGAGATATTACACACTCACATATAATTATCTTCCTAAGTTTTACAGTCCAATGTTGAGAACAATTCCTTTGATGAGAATATTCTCTGTAGAGAATATTTCCCTACAAAATAGGATGTTCCTCTTCAGTTTAGATTCAATTACACTCAGTTAGACTAGTGGAATTCACTCATGCATGGAAACCTCAGTTTTATCACCATGATTTATATGTATCTCTCTCACTTCCACACGTGTCTCAATCAACTGATGATTGCATGGATCAGTTAACTAGGACTAGGTGGCAGTTCACTCCAGTGTCTTTCATTGAGTGTCTAGAACTCTCTAGATCACTGCTATGGTGTATTAGTTACTCATGTAGCCTATATCTATTGTAAATTATTCACTCTTTGAGTGTGGAATATGATTAATGATAATTATTCCTTTCTTTCTCTGTTTCTTCTTCTTTCTTAATTTCTCTCTGCATATGTGTGTAGTATTTTCTAGCTAGATCTATTCTATGTAGGTTCAACACAAAGGGCCCATGCACAAAAAACAAACATTTGAGGGACAGGTGTGGCAACATCCTTGTCAAAACCTACTAGCACTCCGGTTGTGGTATGAACTGTAGGTTAATGATTACCTAGTTCAAGAGGTCCACAATGTTGTGAGGGCGAACTGAGATAGTCTCTCCAGAAGATTTATAAGTGGTGCACAACAAGGTAGAGTATTTATTCCTTAGAATCCCTTAATCTCTCACAAGGTCAACTGAGTGGAGTGTTGACTCCAAGGGTTGGATAAACTTCCAAAACTAGTCAAAGGAAAGTGACACCCTTGGAGCACGAAGGTGCATCTTGAAGGGCACGTCGCGTAATTAAAAACTTGAGTCAATAAATATAGGTGGCCTAAAAAATATTGAAATGATTATACCTTGTTAGAATAAAATAATTAATTAAACAATAAATTATTAATTATAAATTCTAGCAAAAGTCTAAGTCTAAGTCTAAATTTAAATAAAGCACTAAATGAATTATGACATAAGTTAAAACATTTTAGAATAATAAAACTCTAGGAAAAAGGGCAATAAAATTGAAAAGGTTGGATAAAATGCACATGTGTGCATGAAATTAATAAAATGGATTTTTAAAATAGAGGAAATAATAATATGAGAGAATAAGAGTACACATGGAATAAAATATTGAGTCAACCTACCATTAGCCTAACTAGAAAAAGACTCCTAATCCAACTCTAACTAATATCTAGTTATGAGACACTCATTACATGAAAATTTGGGGAACAAAGGGACAACTAAGAGAAGATATATGAACACATTAGGGAATGTGAGGGAAATTGGTTTTTTAAGTAAAATAAAAATGGTAATTACTTGTACAACTTGGGGAGAGTGTGCCAAGTGTGTTGGTGAATAATTCAAATTAAATTAATTAAAAAGATAATTAATTGTACATGAGGACATGTGTCATTGGGGATTTTTATATAAAACAAATGTGGTAGAAGGGAAAAGATATCATTACTCTTGGTAATGTTATGCTACCAAAATTTTTTGGAATGTGTTTTACTTGTGAGAGTTAGGATACCAAGCTTGAAGAAAAATTGGAAGAACTTCCTTGCGAGACAAGCCTTGGAGCTATTGTTTGTTGGTTTATTGTGTGTGGCCCCTTTACGGTTCGGGGGATAATGGGGAAGAAGATTACCCCTAGCATTGGCTAGAAGGTACTGATGAAGTTTCAATGATTAGCAAGAAGGAGAACAGAAGGAGAACAAGTGTTTGAAGGACATCGTGAACTCTGCGTCTTCTTGGTTCTGGTATTTTATTTCTGGAAATTTTATTGTAGTATAAGTAAATTGTAAATTAGAATTTGTAAATCATTGTAGAACTATTTGTAATTCTGGATTAAAATGGGTATGCTTGTTGTAGAGTTATTATGTAATTTAGAAATCAAAATTTCATAGTTGACACAATTTCATTACGCAATTTTGGAATATAGAGTTTGGGAGTTTGTTGTAGAAGTATGGTGTGCTCTAGGTTTAAGTTTATATGATCGTAGCCAATTTTAAAATACAACCCATAATTCAATTTTGACTAATCGTTGTCAATTATTTTAAATCTAGATTTAGAAAATTATTGGGCTATTGCATTAGATAACATCTATGAAAACAAATTTTACATTTTCATTGTCAAGTATTGGAATTTATAGAAATTTAGAACTTAGTTTGGTTATGAAACGATCTAATTGTAAATCTAGAGTTTAGATGTTAAATTGGCCTCTGTAAAAACTTAAATTTTAATTTGAAACCAAATTATCGTAATGTCATTTAACATTGGGTTGCGAATCTGTTTTGAAAGTTTTTACCATCCTGAAAGTTTGAATTTAGTTGATCCTTGTATAACTAACTTGCAATTTAGAGAATTGAAATTTTCAATTAGATTGCTACATAACTTTCTTCATTATGGAGGTCTTTGTCAAGTTTTGCAAATTTAAGAAGGATTGGAATTCATAGACCATTGCTTTGTTAATTTCCATTCCGGATTTTAAATTGGTTTCATAGTTATTGTAACATTCTGCTCTTGCACGCATTGAGGGAACTTATTCTTTGAGGACACTTGTTTGCAAGTGATCCAAATTATTCTACTATTGGGCATTTGATTATGATTATGAGGCGTTATGGATTGATGGCTTCTTATTTTGCTATATTGACATAGATAGGTGATATTGACTCAATTTTCTTGAGTGTGCAAGATTTTGGACCTTGAGGATGCAGAGGCATCGATGAAACCCCTTGGACTCTGGATCGAGTTAGGGCATGGACTATTGGGGTTTGATTGTTGTATATATGACATTTGTGCATCTGATTATATGATATGATTATGGATATTATTTCTCACATGATTCATTGATGATGCAGATTGACGATATCTTGTTGACCAAACTCACATGTAGAGTAGAGGGGTCACGCACGACTCCCAGAGACGTTGAGGGAGAGGTGTGGATAGTAGCCCTTCCACCGCCTAATAACACTCCCACTGTGGCTCGAACTGTAGGTTAACGATTACCTAGTTCGAGAATACCCACGATGACGTGAGGGAAGACTACGATAGTCACTCATGATGATTCTAAGGGGCACGCAATAAGGCAGGGGCCTTATTCCTTATAGGCCCTTAGTCTCCCACAAGATAACCTGGCGGAGTATTGACTCCAGGGTTTTTTTGATGTCTAACAAGTCAGCCAAGAGGTAAGTGGCACCCTTGGAGCACATAGTGTGTTCTGAAGGGAATATCGTGCAAGGGAAACTAAATGAGGTGAGTGGCACCCTTGGAGCACGTAGTGCATCTTGAGGGGCACGTCGTGCAAGAAAAATGGAAAGAGGCGAGTGACACCCTTGGAGCACCTAGTGCATCCTGAAGGGAACGTCACATTGTTAATTAATAAATGAATAAAACTAGATGGACTTAAAATGAATAACATGATAAGAAAGATGTAAAAACAATTTATCCTAATAAAATGTCGTCGAGCCTCGAAAATTAAAATCTAGGTAAGTGATACTTTTGATAAAAAAAATTATATTTATATAAAAATAAAAATAAAAATAAATAAACAATAATAATAATCATCATTAATCATGTGACAGAAGGGAGTAAGCGATTCAATTAATTTATAAAAAATATTTTTGGGGGATAAATTTAAAATGGGGGAAAAAAGAGAAATAATTGTTTTGTTGCATATGCTAATTAAAAAATTATTAATTAAAAAGAAAAAGGGTAAAAATGTAATTTTCTACACTTTCCAAAGTGAGTTTAAATGAAAACGGAAAGAGGGAAATTTAAAAGAATTAGGAAAGTAGGAAAAACCGGGAAACATAAGGAAAAACCAGAAAGACTAACTAGGTAAGGTATGTAGCATTTCAGAACTTTCTAAGTTAAACTCAACTAGTAAATTAGTAAGGGGGAAGGTCATTAATTGATGTAAGGAAATATGGGGACACCTAGGAGCAATTCTAGGAATGGTTTTAGCTGGGTGAGGGAAATATGAGTAATTAATTAATTAATGAAATTAATTTATGGTGCAATGAAGGGGATGGGTGACACATGTACGGGGAGGATTTTTATGAATTAAATTATTGAACATTAAATTAAATGGGATTTTGGGAAAGTAAATGACCTAGAAACTCTATATAAAAGAGGGAGGAGGAGGAGGAGGAGGAGGGATCTCTTCTGTTATGCATAACACTACGCTGTAGAATTTCAGACTTGACTGACTTAGCTTGTGGGAGTTGGGATACCCAGTTCGGTGAGGAGTGGTAGCTCGGCCTTGGGAGGCAATATGGGAGCTAGTTGATCTTTGGTTCAATGTGTGTGGCCCATTTGTGGCTCTGGGGGATAAATGGGAAGAAGAGTACCCCTAACATTGGCTGGGAGGTACCAGTGAAGTCTCATTGGTCAACAAGCGGGAGCTGCACGAAGCGCATGGGACAATGACTTAGAGCGAACGACTTGGGATCTTATTCTGCATGGTAGATTATTATTGACTTTACGCTTTCAATTCTGTACTTTTAATTGTGTAAAGAAGGTGTTGACTTAGCATTTTAAATGAGAAGTAAATTTTCCCCATAGCCTTAAGCTCGTTGATTGAATTGATTCCCTTGGCTTTCGATCCTTGATGTTGTGAATGTCTTGTTGGTTTTAATTGATTTTATGAAGAGTTTATGCCTAGTCTTCATCCTCATCCCTAGTTCGTCAGTCCACGCCTGAGCAGTCGGCCAGGAGATGAATCAACGGTTGTCACTTTGGTGCACAATTAACTATAGATTATAATGCCTTACTTTTCTATGTGTGGATGATGTACGAAGGATGTTTGCCCAGCTGTCAACCCCTATAGATTGTTCCTGGTTGATTGAATGTCTTATGCCTTCTTGTGATTGAAAACCTTTGTGTAGCGTTCCTCTTCATTCTCTACGATTCAATGAAAACTTTTCTTTTTATTTTGACAGTGTTTTATTCACACTTGAATGTCAACATTGATTTATATCGAGACCACATTTTATTTAACTCTACATATTACCATTTACCGATCACGTTTTACAAACCACTTGACCACGATTTACCCTTGTACAGTCAGTGAGCTACCCTCTTGTTGGACTGCAACCTACCATGCTTTATATTGCACATTTATTTCATTATGAGACTGTTATCAATTCTTATTCTTTTTTGCATTATGAGTTGATTGTGCACCTGCATATTATTTTTATGGTAGTGTAATTACTGTTTGAAGGGCATTGATTCTCCTGTGCCTTCATGGCGTTTCTTTGTGTAATGGGGAGTTTTATTTGACAACGATTTTTCCACACAGTCGTTTCTCGTTTGTAGCCAGCGATTTCCTAAACACTGGATAGTGATTTATCATACCTTAAGATGACAATTCCACATGCTTAAAAGACAGTGAAACTGAATGCTCATGACAACGATTTTACTTTGTTCTATGACTGATTTTTAAATTCATAATTATCTGACAGTTAGGTTATGGTTTGTATGGCGGAAATATTTATTTATTATATGACAAAGATTTAAATCTATCAGTGATTTTAAAGACAGAGAGCAGAGATCTCGTACATCTAGACCGCAAGATCTTATTCTATGTATTCTGTCAACAACATTTGGGCATTTATTACGCAGAGGTTTAGTAATTTTTTAGACAACGAATCTGTATTGCAGAGACCACGATTTCATATTTTAATACATAGTGATTTCACTCAATTTACCATGATTTCAGTTTTACACAGTTAGGGTGCATTCGTCTTGATTACTCAACAATGTCTGCCCAACGTTTACCACAAATGATTGTTGATTAATAGCCTGTTGTTGATAGCCATTATTGTTTAAGTAGAAATGCTTATGGGACAACATTTTTAAGTGACAACGAATTCATCTGCGTGGGAACGACAGTGTTTTGTTTAGGAAACGATTCGGTATAATAATTATGGCTCTGCTCTAGCTGTATCATGTTTACAAAAAAAAGAAGAGATTTATTGTTAAACGCCTTTTCCTCACGCTTGGATGCATACCCTATGGCTCTCACCTTGTTGTGTAAGGCCGTATTTACTCAAGATTAACCAATTGGTTAAATTCATTTTTTTCTGAATTAATTTTTTTAGTTTACAATTAAGAATAGAATAATTGGGGCTCTAATTTTTGTGAGTCCATAATGGTGGGGCTTCTCGGGCCTCTCTTCATCTACATCCTCGAAGAAATGTTTCCTTGCAAGCATTGTCATCCTTGATTCTTGCATTCAAACTGGAATGTACCAATGCTCCAAATTTTCTGAGAGGAATTTGAAAACTTAAAAATTTATTCTCAGTCTTCAGGTAGATGTTAAAGAGGTGAGGTTATTTATTAAAAGGGATTAAGTGAAACTAGTGAGTGCAAAATCTACCAAATTATTATAATCTTAAAATTGTTAAAAAAAGCAATGTAAAAGAAGTAACTATAACCTCACCAAGGCAAGAGATCCTAAGAGTCTTTGTTAATGATGAAAATTAGGATACTTAAGCGAAGTTTGGATTTATGTTTTAATAATAACGATTCAATAAGTTTCACTAATTTCCATGAGAATTCACTTATATCATTGTATGCATTAATCTTCCGAATAGTTCACCTTGTTACAAACAAATTTCATTATAGTCAAACACCAAAAACACTCATCCAATAGAGTTGTTGGTATTGAGTCATTCATTGTCCTATGGTGTAGGCGGCCATTAAGGCTAGGTGTAAGGCAACATAATTTTACATAGTGTGGAGATTAATAATTGATGAGTGAATAAATTAATCTTAGATTAAAGAATAAAGAAATTGAACTGAACCAATAGTGCTATTAGATTTTGGCAAATGAAAATCAAACCTTTGTTTTTGACTAAAAGGAAAATAGTTGTCATTGAACAAAAAATTTTAACAGAACCAAAATGCTCCTTGATTCGTGTTAGCTAAGGTTGATTAAACATAAAAGAAAGGGGGGGGGAATAAAATTAAGAATTGGACTTGATGTGCGTTGCATGTGGTCATAACATTTGGGGCATCACAAAAGAACTTACTATGTTGTTTGATTGTTGTAGCTGTCTCGTTGACCTGTTTCTTGGGGGTGTAGGTGTAGTCTTCTTGTGAGTTATCACGACTCTTAGTGCAATGGTTTTATCTTGAGTCCCTAGTCCAGATAGGTCATGTTGCGCTACGGTTTATTGTCGCACCTATCACTTGGGGATGGCACGATTCTTGATCAGGGTATCATGGTGCTCCCTATTGGATAGAGGAAAAATATCACTTGGCCAGAGTCAGTGCTTCCCGTGGTGGGTTTGTTGATCATTGTAAGTTCGTGTTGGCACTTAGGTTGTGACGCCTTCATGCGTTGGGTTGCATGCCATAGAGGTTATGTTTATTGACTGTTGAGGCTGTTGTGTCGGGTTGGGGATGTTGTCCTTAGGCTTGTAGGCATTGTCGTGTTTGTATCGGGCGGGTAGTCATTCCTTCCTTGATTCATGTATGTTTCTCCTGGTTTCTCTTGTACTAGTATGTGGAGTCGTAGTTGTCTGCTGCCTGTTCAGTGGGCATGGTGCCCACCATCAGATGTGTTGTTAGCTTTATCATTGTTGTCGTCCCATTTAAAAAGAAAAAAAATTCACTTTTCTTCGCTTGTTGTCATAACGGCAGGGGTCATTACATATGGTATCAGAGTGAGTTCAACCCTGTGACTGTGGATTGCTAGTCTTTCCACTGTAGTAAACCCATGAGTATTAACCCTTGCATTAATTAAAAACCTTAACATGTCCATGTGGTGATTTCATTTAGAGGACGTCTCAGAGGTTCACAATGTGGTGTCGTGGAAAGAGGTGCGACGCCTCCAGAATTTCCCGCACCCTCAAAGTCGAACCCCCAAGGGGAAGGGCAAGTCCTTGGGCTAGATTCGCTTGTTGTAAGGGATGATGAGGGTCTGACAAGGCCCTTCCAGGTAATGTCAAAGGGCCTTTATTTACTGTCAATACTAAGATGAGGCCAGGGCACCTGTACCCCTAAGGGTCCATAGCGCACCCTATCTAGTACCGTTAGGATCCACCGAGAACTTGAGAGAGTTGAGTTCTCGATTCCACGAGTGTCCCGGATGGCTATGCCCTTGAGGCATGTTTGTAGAGAAAGGCGTTGTGCTTCACACTTCGCGATTATGACCTCCAACATGAAGGTCCACATGGTGGTCTTTCAATTGAAGGGGAGCACTCTTCTATGGCAGAGGACACTCCTGCCACATTTGAACATGGTCGTTGATTATGTGTCATGGGAATTGTTCGAGGAATAGTTCTAGAGAGGTATCTTTCTAAGAAATTCCTTGAGTGTCATCTCAACAAGTTCGATGCATCGTGACAAGGAAACTGCATGGTGCCCGAGTATGAGGCCCATTTTGGAGTTGCTTCGTTATACTCCACACCAAATTACCCAGAAACTTAAGGTCAAGAAGTTTGAGTTGGCCTTATTGTTGGAATTAATCTCCTACTTCGGGTACCAAGAACACTGGACCAAAGAAGGTGTGTTGTATTATGGGGAGCCACATTACCAGCAGTACTACCCAAAGGAAAGGGATAGAGCATCTGGATCAATCAGACCCACTACCATGGGAGTTTTCGGCAAGTCCCATTAGATTCATGTAGTGATGAATAACTGCGAGCAAGAGCACCAGTCGACTGTGCTTGAGACGTCAGGTACCATCACTGACCAGACCCTTAGTATTTGATAGATCTCGGTGCTACCGAGAATTTCATTTCTGGTACAATGCTAAAAAGGATTAAGTTAAAGGCATTCGAATAGGGTGAGTTTAGCTTTGTAGAGATGGCTTCGGGAGCCAAACAAAAGGTTGGAGGAAGGGTTACAGGTTGTACCCTTAACCTGGGAGAGCTTGTCACCGGGGCCAACCTATACATCATGATCTTAGGATATTATGACATTGTGATCAGTATGGACTGGTTGGAATCGCATGAGGCGATACTCAAATGTAAGACGAAATGGTTGAGCTTGGTCGATGATGAGGGACAAAGACGCGAGATTGTAGGACAGAACCAGGGATTTTTCCTGACGTTCATCTCTTCCTTGCAGCCACGAAAGAGAATGTTCAAGGGATGTAATCTTTATGTGATCCTTGTGTTAAATGAGAAGGGAGTAGCAGAAGGTCTAGAACACCTTCCAGTGGTGAGAGAGTTTGCAAACGTCTTTCCATAGGAGTTATCTGGGATGCCACTAGAGAGGTAATTGGAGTTTACCATAGACCTGAAATGGGGGATTGAACCGATAGCAAGAATGCCTTATCGGATGTCGACCCTGTAGTTATAGTAGTTGAGAATGAAACTTAAGGAGTTGCTAGACCTGGGACTTATACGTCCAAGTGTGTCACCTCGGGGCACACCTGTTATTTTCATATGAAGGAATGATGGGTCGTGGAGACTCTGCATTAACTACCATTAATTAAACAAGGCAATGATCAAGAATGAGTATCCACTGCCTTGGATTGATGATCTGTTCGATTAGATGAATGGTGTGATGATGTTTTCCAAAGATTGACTTGAGATTAGGCTATCACCAGTTATGAATCAAGGAGGATGACATCCCTAAGACCACCTTTAAGATGAGGTTTGTTCATTACAAGTTTATTTTTTTACCGTTTTGACTAACAAACACCCCATGGGTATTTATGAGTTTGATGAACGGGGTGTTCCATGAGTACTTGGACAAGTTTTTCCAAGTATTAATTGACGATATTTTGATTTACTATCAGATGATGGAGGAGAATGAAGAGCACTTGCGCTTGGTAGTAAAGTGTCTTCAAGAGCTCACATTGTATAGGAAATTGTCCAATGCTCATTTTATCAATTGAATATTCACTACTTAGGGCATGTCATCTCCAACAAAGGTATCGTGGTGGATCCAGCAAGGGTCGAGGCTATTATGGAATGGCCTACGCCGATGAATGTCCCAGAAGTATGCAACTTCATAGGTTTAGTAGGATACTATTGACGGTTCATCGAGGGATTTTCGATGATAGCAAATACTATCACGAAATTGTAGAAGAATATCAAGAAGTTTGTTTGGATCGAGAAATGTGTGGAAGAATTTCCGAGGCTCAAGGAGTTGTTGATAACGACACCAATACTAAAGGTCCTTGACTTAGATTCGGACTTCTTGGTATGCACTGACGCATCCAAGGAAGGTTGAGGCGGAGTCTTGATGCAAGACGATTGAGTGATCACTTACATTTCGAGGAAGTTGAGACGGTATGAGGAGAACTATGTGACTCACGATTGGGAGTTGTTAGCCATTGTATATTCCTTTAAGGTTTGGAGACACTACCTTGTTGGATAAAAATTTGAATTAAATATGGACCATTGTGGACTACAACACATCTTTATGAAAATCGACCTAAACACATGACAACGACGTTGGTCGGAATTACTTAGCAAGTATGACTTCGAGATTACTTACAAAAGGAACCATGAACTGAGTGGCAGATGTATTGAGTCGGAAACCACACATATTTTCGGTGTTGCCTCTTCACATGAATCTATGTGAAAAGATTCTAACTTTACAACGTGATGATGAATGGTACAAAGAGGTCAAGGATTTTATCGGACAAAACACAATGATGGTATCAATATTTGAAGGATTTACATTGGACGATGATGGACTACTGAGGTTTAAAAATCAAATTTACATAGCACTGAATGAGGAGTTGAGGTTTTTGATCCTAAACAAGGCTCATAGAGCAGTGTACATGGCCCACCTAGGAGGCATGAAGTTGAGGGCAGACCTTAAACCTTTATTCTTTTGGAAGGGACTGAAAGCAAACATAGTCAATTATGTGGTTAGATGTCTAGAATGTCAGTAGGTAAAGGTTGAACATAGACATCCAACAGGATTACTGCAACCACACGCTATTCTGGAATCAAAATGCGAGGTTATTTCAATGGATTTCATTGTTGGATTTCCATTGAAGGCAAGGAGACAAAACTATATTTTTGTGGTAGTCGACACTTGGACGAAGAGTGCTCATTTATTCTCGTGCATACGACGTATCAGGCACCTGGCATAGCTAGGGTTTTCATCAGTGAGATTGTGAGGCTACATGGCGTACCTAAGAGGATTATATCCGATCGAGGATTATATCCGATCGAGGATCTTTGTTTACTGGATGATTTTGAACTAGTTTCCAAGAGTCCTTGGGAACCCAACTTAACTTTAGTACTATGTATCACCCGGAGACTAACGGGTAGACCAAACAAATGAACCAAACCTTGGAAGACATGTTGCGCATGTATGTGATGTACCAACAAAAGCATTGGGAAGAATTATTGCCACTGGTAGAATTCTCTTATAACAACAATTACTGAAGCACCATTAAGATGGCACCTTTCAAGTTCTTTATGGGCGACCATGTCAGACGCCTTTGAGTTGGGATCAATTTGAGGATAGGGTCTTGGTGGGACTAGAATCAATCCAATAAATGGAATATTAAATGAAAAATATAAGACAAAGGATTAAGGAAGAATAGGATCGACATAAGAGTTATGTCGATGCCCGTCGCATCAACCATAGTTATGATGTGGTGATCGAGTATTTTTGCGGCGGAAACAACATAAGAGTTTGAAAAAGTTTAGGAGAAGGGGATCAATTATAATTTAGGTCCATGGGATCCTATGATATTGTGTAAAAGAGAGGCCTATGGCCTAATGACTAGCCTTGCTTGATTCTTGAGGCGTATGCACGATGTCTTTCTTGTCTCTATTTGAGACTTTATGATTAGTGATCCTACACATGTTTTGACTTGAGCACCTTGCGGGTGTTGGATGAGGGTGCGCACACGGCTGAGCCAATCTGCATCTTGGAAAACCGCATTCGATAGCTTTGACGTCCAACAATATATCAGATCAAGGTGAAGTGGGACAACTATAGTATGCACTCGGTGACATGGGAGGACGCATATGATATGTGCCAACTGTTTCCATTTTTGTTTAATAGATAGACTTATGTTACTATGATACATATTATTTCGGCACGTATATATTGTGAAACTTTGGGACGAAGTTTAGATGAAGAGGGGGTGTATGTAACATCCCTCTCTTGCACGCACTAAGAAAACTTGTTCTTTGAGGACTCTTGCTTGCAATTGATCCATATTATTATACTATTGGGCATTTTATTATGATTGTGAGGGGTTATGGATTGATGGCTTCTTATTTTGTTGTATTGACATAGACAGGTGCTATTGAATTGGTTTTCCTGAGTGTGTAGGATTTTGGACCTCGAGGATGCAAAGGCATCAATGAAACCCCTTGGACTCTAGATCAAGTCGGGGCATAGACTATTGGGGTTTGATTGTTGTATATATGACATTTGTGCATCTGATTAGATGATATGATTATGGATATTATTTTTGACATGATTCATTGATGATGCAGGCTAATGATAGCTTACCGACCAGACTCACATGTGGAGTAGAGGGGTCACGCATGAATGCCAGAGTCTTTGAGGGAGAGGTGTGGATAACAACCCTACCACAACCTACTAGCACTTCCGTCCTGGCTCGAATTGTAGGTTAACGATTACCTAGTTTGAGAAGACCCATGATGCCATGAGGGTAGACTGCGACAGTCTCTCATGATGATTTTAAGGGGCACACAATAAGGCAGGGGCCTTATTCCTTAGAGGCCCTTAGTCTCCCACAAGATCACCTGGCGGAGTATTGACTCCATGGGTTTTTTGATGTCTACCAAGTTAGTCAAGAGGTGAGTGGCACCCTTGCAGCATGGAGTGCGTCCTGAAGGGCACATTGCACAAGGGAAACATAATGAGGCAAGTGACACCCTTGGAGCACATAGTGTGTCCTGAAGGGAACGTCACACAATAAAAATAGAAAGAGGTGAGTGGCACCCTTGGAGCATGTAGTGCGTCCTAAAGGGCACGTCGCACAAAGAAAACAAAATGAGGCGAGTGGCACCCTTGGAGCACCTAGTGCATCCTAAAGGGAACGCCACATTGTGAATTAATAAATGAATAAACCTAGATGGCCTTAGAATGAATAACATGACAATAAATATTTAAAAACAATTCCCCCTAATAAAATGTCGCCCAACATCGAAAATTAAAATCTAGGTAAGTGATACTCGTGATATTTTTTTTATATTTATATAAAAAAAAAAAAATAGTAATAATAATAATCATCATTAATCATGTGACGAGAAGGGGGTAAGTGATTCAATTAATTTATAAAAAATATTTTGGGGGGATAAAATTTAAAAAGGGGGAAAAGGGGGAAATAATTGTTTTGTTACATATGATAATTAAAAATTTATTAATTAAAAAGAAAAAGGGGAAAAAGATAATTTTCTACACTTGCCAAATTGAGTTTAAATGAAAAGGGAAAGAGGAAAATTTAAAACAATTAGGAAAGTAGGAAAAAACAAGAAACATAAAAAGAAAGGGAAACATATGGAAAAAGCATAAAGACTAACTACGTAAGGTATCTAGCATTTAAGAACTTTCTAAATTAAACTCAACTAGTAAATTAGTAAGGGGGGAGGTCATTAATTAGTGTAAGGGAATATGGGGACACCTAGGAGTGATTCTAGGAATGTTTTTAGGTGGGTGAGGGAAATAAGAGTAATTAATTAAAGAATCAAATTGATTTATGGTGCAAGGAAGGGGATGGGTGACACATGTACAGGGAGGATTTTTATGAATTAAATTATTGAAAATTAAATTAAATGGGATTTTGGGAAAGTAAATGACCTAGAAACTCTATATAAAGGAGGGAGGAGGAGGAGGATGGATCTCTTTTGTTATGCGTAATGTTATGCTATAGAATTTCAGACTTCACTGACTTAGCCTGTGGAAGTTGGGATACCCAGCTCGGTGAGGAGTGGTAGCTCAGCCTTGCGAGGCGAGCTGGGAGCTAGCTGATCTCTTGTTCAGTGTGCGTGGCCCATTTGTGGCTCGGGGGGCTAATGGGGAAGAAGAGTACCCCTAGCATTAGCTGAGAGGTACCGATGAAGTCTCATCGGTCGGCAAGCAGGAGCTGCACAGAGCGGGTGGGACAACGACTTAGAGCAAACAACTTGGGCTACATTATGCTTTCTCTTATTCTGCATGGTATATTATTATTGACTTTACGCTTTCAATTCTGTACTTTTAATTGTGTAAAGAAGGTGTTGACTTAGCATTTTAAATGAGAACTAAATTTTCCCCATAGCCTTAAGCTCATTGTTTGACTTGATTCCCTTAGCTTTCGGTCCTTGATGTTGTGACTGTCCTATTGGTTTTAATTTATTTTATGAAGAGTTTATGCTTGGTTTTCATCCTCATCCCTATTTCGTCAGTCCATGCCTGAGAAGTCAGCTAGGAGCCGAATCAACGGTCGTCACTTCAGTGCAGAACGACATATAGATTCTAATTCCATGCTTTTTTGTGCATGGATGATGTGCGAAGGATGTTTTCCCAGCTATCTATGCCTGTGGATTTTTCCTGGTTGATTGAATGTCTTGCACCTACTTTCGATTGAAAACCTCTGTGTATCATTCCTCTTCATTCTCTGCAATTCAAAGACAACGTTTCTTTTTATTTTGACAATGTTTTATTCCCACTTGAATGTCAACATTGATTTATATCGGGACTGTGTTTTCTTTAACTCTGCATTTTACCAATTACTGACCGCATTTTACAAACCACTTGACCATGATTTACCCTTGTACAATCAACGAGTTACCCTCTTGTTGGACTGCAACCTTCCATGATTTAGACTGCACATTTATTCATTATGATACCGCTATCAGTTCTTATTCTTTTCTGCATATTATTTTTATGGTAGCGTAATTACTTTGTGAAGGAAAACGATTCTCCTTTGCCTTGGTGGCGTTTCTTTGTGTAATGGGGAGTTTTATTTGACAACAATTTTTCCACAACCGTTTATCGTTTGTAGTTAGCAATTTTCTAAACACTGGATAGTGATTTCTCATACCTTAAGACGATAATTCCACATGCTTAAAAGACAGTGAAACTGCATGCTCGTGACAATGATTTTACTTTGTTCTATGACTGTGATTTTTAAATTCGTAATTATATGATAGCTAGGTTATGGTTTTTATGGAAACAACCTTTATTTATTATATGACAGAGATTAAAATCTGTCATCGATTTTAAAGACAGAGAGCAGAGATCTCGTACATCTAGACCGTAGGATCTTATTCTATGTATTCTGTCAACAACATTTGGGCATTTCTTACACAGATATTTAGTAAATTTTTAGACAACGAATCTGTATTGCAGAGACCACAATTTCATCTTTTAATACACAACGATTTCACTCAATTTAGCATGATTTCAGTTTTACATAGTCAGGCTGCATTCGCCTTGATTACTCAATGATGTCTACCCAACGTTTACCATAAATGATTTTCGATTAATAGCATGTTGTTGACAACCATTATTGTTTAGGTAGTAATGCTTATGGGACAACGTTTTTAAGTGAAAACGAATTCATCTGCGTGGGAACGACAGTGTTTTTTTTTAGACAACAATTCAATATAATAATTATGGCTCTCCTCTTGTTGTATCATGCTAAAAAAAAAAAAAAAGATATTTACTATTAAATGCCTTTCCCGCATGCTTGGTCGTGTACCCTATGGCTCACACCTTGCTGTGTAAGGTTGTATTTACTCAAGATTAACCAACAGGTTAAATTCAATTTTGTTTTAATTATTTTTTTTAGTTTACGATTAAGAATAGAATAACTGGGGCTCTGATTTCTGTGAGTCTGTAATGGCATGGCTTCTCGAGCCTCTCTTCATGTCCATCCTTGAAGAAATGTTTCCTTTCAAGCATTGTCATCCTTGATTCTTGCATTCAAATTGGGATGTACCAATGCTCTAGATTTTCTGAGAGGAATAAAAAAACTTAAAAATCTGTTCTCAGTCTTCAAGTAGATGTTATAGAGATGAGGTTATTTATTAAAAGGGATTAAGTGAAACTGGTGAGTGCAAAATCTGCCTAATTAATATAATCTTAAAATTGTTAAAAAAAGCAATGTAAAAGAAGTAACTATAACCTCACCAAGGCAAGAGCTCCTAAGAGTCTTTGTTAATGAGGAAAATTAAGATACTTAAGCGAAGTTTGGATTTTTGTTTTAATAATAACGATTCAAGAAGTTTCACTAATTTCCATGATAATTCACTTATATCGTTGTATGCATTAATCTGCCGAATAGTTCACCTTGTTACAAACAAATTTCATTATAATCAAACACCAAAAACACTCATCCAATAGAGTTGTTGGTATTGAGTCATTCAATGTCCTATGGTGTAGGCGGCCATTAAGGCTTGGTGTAAGGCAACACAATTTTACATAGCGTGGACATTAATAATTGATGAGCGAATAAATTAATCTTAGATCAAAGAATAAAGACATCAAACTGAACCAAGAGTGCTATTGGAGTTTTGCAAATGAAAATCAAACCTTCATTTTTGACAAAAAGGAAAATAGTTGGCATTGAACCAAAACTTTTAACAGAACTGAAATGCTCCCTGATTCGTGTTAGCTAATGTTGATAAAACATAAAAGAATGGGGGCGGGGGGTGGAATAAAATTAAGAATTGCACTTGACATACGTCGCATGTGGTCATAACAATTAAGGCATCAAAAAATAATTATTGTGTTGTTTGATTGTCGTAGCCATCTCATTGACCTATATCTTGGGGGCGTGTGTAGTCTTCCTGTCAGTTATCACGACTCTTAGTGCGTTCATTTTATCTTGAGTCCCTGGTCCAGATAGGTAATGTTTCACCAGGGTTTATTGTCGCACCTATCACCTGGAGAAGACATGATTCATGATGAGGGTATCATGGCGCACCCTATTGGATAGAGGCGAAATATCACTTGGTCGGAGTCGGTGCTTCCCACAATGGGTTTGTTGATCGTTGTAAGTTCATGTTGATGCTTAGGTTGTGATGCCTTCATGCGTTGGGTTGCATGCCATAAAGGTTCTAGTTACTGGCCGTTAAGGCTATTGTGTCAGGTTGGGGATGTTGTCCTTAGTCTTGTAGGCTTTGTCGTGTTTGTGTCGGGTGGGTAGTCGTTCCTTCCTTGATTCATGCATGTTTCACCCAGTTGCTCTTGTACCAGTGTATGGAGTCGTAGTTTTTTGTTGCTTGTTCAATGGGTGTGGTTCCCACCGTCAGATGTGTTGTTAGCTGTAATCGTTTTTGTCATCCCGTTTAAAAAAAAAAAAAAATGCACTTTGCTTCGCTTGTTATCGTAACGAAAGGGGTTGTTACAGTTATAATCATTTACAATTGAAATGGTAGCTTCTTGTACGTCGATGTTGAAACGTTTTTCAATATTAGGAATTGAA
>SNQJ01S0098199.1:0-10867 GCA_010110895.2 Picea sitchensis | reverse complement strand
TTTATGTGTATTTGATGCATGATTGGTACATATTTGGTGCATGGTTGATGCACTCATTGATGGTACAGGTTGAGGTATAGGTTGGTGCATGGTTGATGCACTTGTTTATGGTACAGGTTGATTACAGGTTGTTTGGTACAGGTCGAGGTACAGATTGGTGCATGGTTGATGTAGTTGTTTATGGTACAGGTTGATTATAGGTTGCGTGGTACAGGTTGTTACAGGTTGTTTGGTGTAGGTTGATTGGTACAGGTTTACAAAAATACATCTCACAATGATAGTGTGACAGTGGTTCCATCATTCTACTTATACAACAGGGTGGTTGGATGGGGCAAGGAAAGGTGGTTGTAGCCACCTTCCAGTTGTAGCTAGAGAACATAGGGGGTTATAGCCTCCTTCTGGTTGTAGCCATAGAATTGGGGAGTTGGAGCTTCCCTCAGGTTGTAGCCTAAGAAAATAGGGGGTTGGAGCCTCCTTCTAGTTGCAACTGGAAAACAAAGGAAGTTGGTGCTTCCAATGAATGTAATTCTTAAATACATATAAGAAAAACCATTCTATGGTTTTCTCCCTCTTTGGGTTTCCATGTAAAAACACTAGTGTACTATGTATGTGTATGATTTCTCATTTGTTCATTGTTTATTTACTCTGAAACTATTGGATGATAATGCTACATTGATATAACACTTGAATTTTATGGTTAAAAAGGATTAAATTGATCTATTACTGATTCACCCCCCCTCTCAGTAATCCAACAATTAAAAATCTTGACAATTTTTTCTTTGCCACTCCTTCCATCTAAGATTCACCATAGCATTTTTGTTACATTCTTCCCAATGTGCATTGTATCAAAAAAATGAACAATTTCTAGGTGCTCATAGTAGGGGAGCCTACTAAATTGTAAGGGATAAATTTTCATTCCTCATGGAAGAGCTCCATTATTAATGCCTTCATGATGACCTTCAAGGTGAAGAATATAAATTAAAGATATTACAACAATACTTGTCAATTAGTACAATGAACAAAATGAAATAAAAATATAAAATATTCCAAAAGTTTTGTATATGATACATAGATGATTTGATCCATACCTTGACGATTTCTATTATATTGCAACTTCCATAGACGAGGTGTCATTCTCTGTGGTTTTAATCCAATCTCTTCATTCCCATTGAAAATATATTTTTCGGTACTTCAATACCTATGGTTCTTAGAGAAGAAGTGCCTATACTCATCAAGCACCTCCTTTCCTAATCTTCTTGAATGATGAGATTTCATCTTAGGACCACAAACTGGACATGAAAATTTACCCTTTGTTTGAAGACCTGCAAGAGATGGATTAAATTTTATATCAATTATTCAAAGTATGTTTAATGAAGGGATTATATAAAAAACATGCATGATATGAACTTCATAAAATTAAACACTATTAAAGTGCAGTGTAATGTGCAACATACCACATAAATGTGTTACCTTGAGGCATCATGAATTGTTCACATAAGCATTGCATGGAATTGAAATAACCTTTTCCCTATTGGTCTGGAGACATCATACATAGTGATGCCCTTCCATAACTCTATTAAATATTCGATAAGAGGCTTGATATACACATCCATATATTTAAATTTTAAAGTGATTTTCCTAAAAAAAAAAAAAAAAAAAAAAAAAAAAAAAAAAAAAAAAAAAAAACAAATATCAAACATAATTATAAGACAATTGAAGATATATGAGTAAACAAAACAATATAAAACATAATTATGAAACAAACAAAAAATGAGAGATGTTAAGTGTTAAAAAATTATTCTAAACAAATATTTGGAACAACCATTGCCAACATTATGTACTCTCTCTGATTGACATCCATGGAGGAAAGTTATTGTTGATAGCAAAAATAGGACAGCGGTAGAGTAAGTAGATCTAAGCTCTCCAAATGGATTGACAACATCAACTACCAACGAAATTCTAACATTAAAAGGTTCTTCTTTAAAAAATTGGCCATTTTTCTTCAATTTCCTTAAATGTAGAACCATCGGTAGGAATTCGAAAAACACCATCTTTACTTCTATTCTTTGCAAGGTAATCCATAAACTGTTCTATACTATAGCACCTGACCAACGCTGGAAACGTGGAATTATGGAAATACAATGAAGAACTAACTGCGAGGGACCTTTTTAGTTTATGATCTGATTCAATATCTACTAATTGAGAATTTGGACATTTCTTTTGATGCATGTTCTCCATAATATATAATATGATCATCAGGACATGCGTACATAACTTGATACAACTTGTTCCAATATCTTTCATAATGGCATATGAAATCTTGAGTATAATAAACAAGAATATTTGGCCAATGGTAACAAAGAATTCACCTAACAATCAAACATAAAAAATCAATATTTAGGTTAATGTAAAGAATATTAATCGCACATATTGGAACCAAATTTTACATATGATCAGCAGAGAAGTAAAAATAGAGGAAAAAATAAAACATTTATCATCATGTACTAAATGTCATGAGAAAAATATATTACATACCTTAGGAACTGTAGCTGACACAAGTGTTTGGAAAAAAATTCATAACCTTTAAGTTCACCAACAACAATATAACGAGACTTGTTTGGAGCCTTCCTTAAAGAGGTTGTCTTGCCTTCTCAAGCACATGTATATCAAAAACACCAACAAGTTGGTCATGATCATCATCTAGTCTAGCATTATTAATTATCTCTTGGATCAATATAGTTTATTATCTTCTTCAACTATGTTATTAACATCATCATATTCTTCCATAGGATCATTAACTTGATCTTCAATATTCCTCAATCCAAATTCGTCGACACCTTGTAGTAGAACATCATTTCCGCTAGTACTTGGCGCGTTCAGACAATTAGGGGGCCAGTCTGACTTTATAATTACAAACAAACAAGTAATATTAGTGTATATAAAAAATAATAAAATGATACAAACATTTACAAATATAATATAGGAGCTCACAAAGACAACAAAGACAAAGACAACTTAGGTGAGAGCAAGAATGAACAACAAATCTGATGATGAAGCTTGTGCAATTTGCAATATGTTGAAAAATATAGGAAAAATATTACTTTTCTTGACATGTAGAAAGAGAGAGACACTTTGTGAGATATAAAGTCACAAAAAAAACAACATATTCGTTTAAGCCTTCATCATTGTGTCATATTCTTTCTTGATTTCACTTGGAGACCATAAGTTTTAAGTGGATGGAAACTTCCCCTGACCCAAGTTGGAGACCATGGTTTAATTTATAAAGGGTTGAGAGATTAGGGATTAGGGGTTAATCGTTACTAGTTCAAGGTTAGGGGTTAATGGGTTAGGGTTTAAGATGGGGTGATTAGAGTGGGATAAGGGTACTTAATGGTTTAGGGGTTTATAAGGGGTCAAGGGCTAGGGGATTAGGGGGTTTACATGTTATTGGCCATCCAAGGGTCATGTTTACTTAGGAGTTGGTATTCTATATGGAGTATCCAGCTTAGCTAGTGAAAGTGAGAAACAAAAGACAACAAATCAATGATGAAGCATTGCAGAATTTTTTCAAGATGTTTATGAATATGTTGAAAAAATATAGGAAAAATGTTACTTTTATTGATATGTATAAAGAGAGACACTTTGTGACATATATAGTCACAACGAGAGAAAACAACATATTCTTATTTCATCTTCATCATTATGTAATATTATTTCTTGATTTCACTTGGAGATCACAAGTGTTAAGTGGATGGTAACTTCCCCCGACCCAAATTGGAGACCATGATTTAATTTATAAGGGGTTGGGAGCTGAGGGATTAGGGGTTAAAGCATTAGTGATGCAAGGGTTAGGGGCTAAGGGGTTATGGATTAAGGGGTAATTAAGGGTCAAGGATAGGGTTACTTAATGGTTTAGAGGTTTATAATGGGTCAAGGAGGGCTAAAGAGTTAGGGGTTAAAATATTTGTGGTACATCAGGCTAAGTACTTAGGAGTTGGTAGTATTATATATGGAAGGCAATCCAACTTAGGTTGAGAGCTAGAAACAAAGACAATAAATCAATGATGAAACTTCTGAAATTTATCAATATTTTTATGAATATGTTGAAAAAATATAGGAAACATGTTAGTTTTCTTGACATGTAGAAGAGAGAGAACCTTTGTGAGATATATAGTCACAACGAGCAAATACAAAATATTCTTTTTTCACCTTCATCATTATGTAATGTATTTCTTGATTTCACTTGAGACCACAACAAGTGTTAAATTAGATGTAAGTAACTTCTAGGCCAACTTAGAGACCATGATTTAATTTATAATGGGTTGAAATTTGGTCGATTAGGGGTTAACACATTGATTATGTGAGGTTAAGGAGTTAAGGGTTATGGTTTAAGGGTTAGGGGGTCAAGGATAGGGTTACTTAATGGTTTTAGGGTTTTATGAGGGTCAAGGGCTAAGGGCTTAGGGTTTAACTTGTTATTATTGGCCATCCAAGGGCTAGGGGTACTTAGGAGTTGGTATTCTATATGGAGTAATCAACTTAGGTGAGAGAGAGAGAAACAAAGACAACAAATCAATGTTGAAGCTTGTGCAATTTATCAAGACTTTTATGAATATGTTGAAAAAATATTGGATAAATGTTACTTTTCTTGACATGTAGAAAGAGATACACTTTGTGAGATATATAGTCACAACCAACAAAAAAACCTTGCTCTTATTTAACCTTCATCATTGTGTCAAATTCTTCCTTGATTTCACTTGGTGACCACATCTTTTAAGTCGATGACAACTTTCCTACAACTTGTAGACCACAATTTATAAAAGGGGTTGAGAGCTTATATATCCCTTTGATCCCTAACCCTTAACCCAAACCTAACCTATAAACCATTAACCCTAACCCTTTAATCCCTAGCCCCTCAGACCCTATCCCACAATCATAACACTTTAACCTCATTCCCCTTAATCCCTTAAACCCCTAAAACCCTAAAACACTAAGCCAGATTTATTATGCCCCTTACCTCCTAAGCCTAAACTATTAGCTTATGCTTGACCTAACCCAATCCCTAACCCTAAAGCCCTAACCCCTACTCCCTAAAACCCCATTAACCTCTAAATTCCCTAGGACCTAAACCCCCCTAAACCTACCTTAAGCCTAACCTATTAACCCCTAAATCCTTAACCACTAAGCCCTAATCTTGCCTTATTAACCCTTAAACCTCTAAAATGTGTAACCCCTAATCCCTTACACCCTTACACCCTAAACCCTAAGCCTTAACAAGTAAACCCTACCCTAAACACTAATTACAATCTACATCTTATCTTCTTAACTTACTCTCCATTTGTTGTGTACCTAGAACATATCCATAAAGGAAAAAAAATACATTATTTTTCTTCTACATTTAACATATAAATTTTTACAAAAACAATGCAATATTAAGACATATAATGCTAACTTACCAAGGGGCGATATTCATGCTCTCCTTCAAGATGTCCATACTCTCTCTCTGATGTCTTTTAGTTGTTTTATTAAAAGTCTCCTTCTATTACAACCCCTACATATTTTACAAGGGAAATAACAATTCGATCACCGTCCTCCAATGCAGATCTCACGTCTCATTGTCGTCCTCGAGGAATGTTATGTGACTTTTTTCCTTACCAAACTTTTAGTGATGATTATATTCAAAAATCAACCTTAGTAGTTTAACTATTTGTAATGCAATGAAAAGATAATTATTTTTGTTTGAGGACAAAAAATATCCCCTATAACCTCTCCAAACTATCACTAATTATAACAACGTCAAACGCCACTAATATTTCAATCTTTTTTAATTATATATCACTTTTTTGTCATAGTTTCGATGGATTTTGACCAGAGACACATTTCTTAACTGGAAAAAATATTGACTTAGTCAAATGTAGACACATAGAACATTAGTCACAATTATTCATGAGATATTTGATGAGTATTAAGAAGTCCCTTTTAAATTAGGATAATTAAATGAACATGGGATTTAAAATAAATACAAAAATGCAAGTAAAATATAACTTTACAACTAATTTTATTGATATTGTTGGATTACAACACCAAATTTTCCTCCCATATGTAGCAGTGATTATACACATTCACAAGATAACTTGAATTGGTATCCATGTGGAATTTATTTTAATTTTTCATGTTTAACAAATCGAGGAGAGCACCATCATTGTCATGAGCATATGACAATAAGAATAATATCATGTAAAAACATAAATAGGTCTAAATGTACTCATCTCAAATGTCTAACTCAATCTAAATGACTCCAAACAAATGTTGAGCATTAAATTATTAAGATGAGTAGAAAACAATGTTCTAATTGTCTATGTCCAAAAAATGAGGTGTTACAATAGTCACGGGTCGACCTTTGATTCCCGCAGGTTTTGGGAACAAAAAAGGCAAAATGAGAATTAGATGAGGAATAAAATTGGTGAAGTCAAGAACAACATGACTAATTAACTTACTATGATGGAAATTTTAAATTATCATTTTCTTGTGGTGGTGTCTTTTGTAGGATGTTGATGTGCTATAGGTGGCATGCGGTATATGCTTGCTTTGCTAGCGATATGTCTTAGTTATCTTAACTAAGGCCTTTGTTATACATTATTCTATACTCCTAAAGCTAGAAGTATTTATTTCATGCTTGGTCTTAGTTTCAAATAACTCGTTCTCTAATTCTATCAAATCAATGCTTAATTGTTTAGTGTGTCCTCAATATCATCATTCTTATTTATATGTTGGACAAGCCACCTTTTACTTCCTCGAACTCAACTGAATCATTAAATTCAATAGCCCATGCAACTTTTAATGCTTCCAATTGTTCTAATATTTTCTCCCTTGACAAAAGAATTCTATCCATTATTAAATGTGGTGCTAACTACTTTGGTCAATTCGAGTTTCAAGAATATGTACCCATTTAATGTTATTAACTAATATCACTCGATTAACTACTCCTCTTAGGCGCAGTTTATTTTAGCTTGCAAAGAAGCATTAATCTATTTCATGCGAACATTGGGAGGAGCAGTTTTTTTTTTTTTTCTCTTATGTGTCTCGCTCGGCTTGAAACCTTCGTTTCAAATGTTTCCATTGCTTCTTTATAAAATCCTTTCGTATTTTCTAAATCTTTCTCGAGATACTCCTTAAAGTGAAAAACCATTGTTGAGAAAATAGTTGAGCTATGTGCAAATTCCAAAATTCCAAGGATTAAGTCTATTCTCTTATTGATACCATCTCCAATGTATTTCCTCACAACCATCAGTAAAATAGATGAACCTTTTAATTTGGAGCTAGTATCTAGGACATCTTCAAGACTAAACATTGGTTGTATTGCAGTGATGGGCTTGAAAAATAAAGGTTTTGGAATCAAATATTTCTCTAATTCCTTTATTCTCTCTTTAAAAAAAAAAATCTATTTCAAAATGTTCTCCTTTAATGCATCTCCTAGTTGCATCATGAAATTACATGATTTTCGAGGATGGAACCCCATGAAAATTGATTCGACTTTATTTCTTCACAACTTTTACTTTCATGTTTACTTTTTATTAATATTTTCAAAACTTTTGTAGGTAGAGCCACATGGTGCGTATTATAATCCTAAATATTTATGGCTCTTGGGAAGCCAAATCCTCAACAATCGCCCTGGTTTCCATCAGTACTACTCACGACTAGTTGGGTTCCTCCTATTACATCATCACTTCCTTAATTTGGGACTTTCTTTGATTTCAGGTATGTCTTGTCCCCCTTTAGCGAGTTTCTCTTTTTATTTTTATGGAAGTATGAATGATATGATATTTTTCCATTATTTTCTTAGTGGTTCTCTGTCTCCATCGTCGTCTGAATTTCCTATGGATGTCCTTTTTTCTAGACCACTACTTCAAGGTTTAGTTTTTGATAAATTACTTTTTTTGGGATACATTTGATGAATTAGAGTTCTTCTTGGTTTCCTCTCTGTCCCTATGACTATAACACTCATTAGTGTCGGCCAATTCTTCAATGTCATTTAGGTTTTCCTCAACGGAGGCCTCAGCGAGATTATGATTATCTGCCCCTCCTTCAAATTGCTCTGACATACTAAATTATGAATAATACCCAACTAGATACATATATGCATAAAATAAATATTTGGGATTGAAACCCTTGATGGCTTGGGATTCTTTCAGAACGAGTTGATCCAAATGAATAACAAATTCATCTAATGGGATATATGTTTGAAAACTATCTCTCCAACCCTCCACGACAATGGATGTATTGTTTTTCCTTTCTCATTGAAAAGTGCTTAGTAATACTTATACTATTTGCACACCTCAATGATGAAAAGTAGATCAAACATGTAGATGGTAACAAAAAGGGTTTTCCTTGGAACCCAAACAATCTTAGAAGAATAAATTCTTCCAAAGTTTCAAAACTCCTTTCTCGGTGAGAAAGGATGCAACTTCCAGTGATAGCCTTGACACAATAGGACCATGAATCATTTTCTTGAAAGTAGACATAAAATTATTTTGAACCACGTAAAAAAAATATGGAGCTTTATGCCTCCATAAAACCGAGTATTAGACTTAAGTTGGTTCCTTCTTAAATCAATATTTTTGGCTCTAGGAAAGTCTTCAAATATGTAACAATAAGCAATAACAAACACCAAGTATGAAGTCATAAAAAAAAATAGTTTTCATAGGAACCCTAGCTAAACGAAATCTCATTTGAGATGATGTGGGCCCAGTCGATCATGGTATCTTCATGAATACCATGGTGGAGAATGTACAAAATGTATTTTGGCACAAAGGTTGTGGACTCTAGTCCAATTATTTTGGAGAAAAACTAGAAAAACTCTTCATATGGATGCTTTAGAGAACTTACCTTGACTTGCATAATTGATGTCAATTCTTGGGATGGTGAGATAAATTTTGAGAAGGTCTATCCCTCCTCCATGTTTTTTGAGAAACTCATATGCTTCTTCATTCCTTAAAACCATAGTTGGGTCTGGAGGTCGCAACATCCTCCTGAATACTGAAGGGGACAAGGAATTTTGTAGGTTCCCTTGTATTCAAATAATTCTTCACTCAATGTCAAATTTATTGGCACACCAAAGTACCAGTTCTTTGAATCCTGCTACTTCAGGTAAACACCTGACCAATGCAATGTCTGAACTCTAGACCTTGTTTAACTCCTTCTGCATAGGGGAGGAGACAAATACCACTTATATGCTTGTGACCATTGGAATTGGTGGTCTTCACATCCAAGTGTGTTGAAAGTGTCTCCACAATACAAGTCTTTCCTTTTATTTGACATGTCTATACATTGATTTCCTTTTTTACAAATAGGTGGTGCTCTTATCGATATAATATTTTTCACAACATGGAATTTTATTTATTTATTTATTTATTTTATCATGTATTGCCTTGACTATCAATTGATGTAGCTCTTATTCCAAAAGTTACAAGTTTGCACAGTCTGATTTTGAATTTATTACAAAGATTTAATAGAAATCATGCCACTTAATAATGATATTAGGTTCACAAAAGTGGTAGCTAATGTGGTGATAGGGAAGTAAATGCCATTGGGAACAGTGATATGATGTCCAAAAACATGGAAAATGGTTAGGGACATGGAAGTGTGAAGTGAGGAATGATAAGTTCAATATGATGAATGCAGGATTGTGGGATGCAGGACTACAAGCTATGAATAATGAAAGAGAAGTAAGAGGGACTCCCACATATACAATGATGAAATAGACTAAGTACAAGAAACTTCAATTTTATGGGTTGCAGAAATGGATGAGTCATTTTGGAGGACATGGGATTATGGGATGTGAAATTGTGAGTCTTGAGAAAAAGGAAAATGAAATGGAGGGGTCTCTCGCATCCACAATCAAGAAATTGATTAAGTATGAAAAAGGTAAGTGGTGCATTATATGAATGATGCAAAATAGAAGGGTCATTAGTGTTGTGGGTTTTGCGGGTTACTGTGGGATGGGAATTTGTGGGATGAGGAATATATTGATATCCCACAACATAGAAAAATGAATAGACAAATTATTGGGATTGTGGGGTAGAAAAGTGACTAAGTATAGAATTACAGGTTTGCAAACTTGGTAATGGTAGCTCGATCCATAACCTGCAATTTAAAGGGAACAATAGATAAGTATAGAATATACAAGAATCATAAGAACAAAAAGAATAAGACCAAGGATGGATCTATATACACTAAATTTGATCAATGAATGTAGATCAACAATAGTACATGTAACCTATGAAGGAGGAGGAAAACGTCTCTAGGGTAGTGAACAAAAATCTCAGATCCAAATAGAGGTGCTAGAGATACTTCCCACAAGGCTTTCACCCGATGTTTCTCCAAATATAGAGCAGAGAGGTATATCTCTAAATACCATTGATAACAAGTATGTTCATCTAGAAAGTGCATACAAGGAAGTGAGAAAGTCCTCAGGGGTAAACATATCGAAGGTGAGAAAACTAAATATCGTCAAATTATTAGAAGATAGATTGAGGTTGGTAGTGAGGGAATGGATGTGAATGGAATACATTGGTATCTTCCAAAACCTAGCTTTAGTTGGGAAGTTCCATGGAAGATTTATGTAGGAGGTTTTGTTAAGGTAATTGGGTAGTTACAAACTAGAGTAAAATGTTGGGTTATGGTTTGACATTTCATATCCTTGAAAAATGATGGATCACTTTGGAGGTTTATTCAGAGGCTAAACTCTCAAATTGTTATTTTTCAATGTCACTCTTGTTCGAAATATGGGAATTTCAAACATGACTACCCTTTGTTAAATGAGAGGGGATCACCTCCAGAACTAAAAATGGCACCAGAAAAGGCACAT
>SNQJ01S0098197.1:41232-51668 GCA_010110895.2 Picea sitchensis | reverse complement strand
TCACCCGATCTATCAGTTGGCATATTTATTAGGGTGATTGGACACTTTTGGCAGAGGGCCAAGTTATTGAGGGTTTCAGCCTTCTATTGGAGCGTGGCATTCTTCAACTGGAGAGTTTGGCATTCAAATCTACTTGTATTGATCTTCATTTCTTATTCAGCCTTTGGAGGCATCTTTTGTATTAGCGGGATCATTTTGTAGCAGCTCTTATCTATTGTCTATCTTCTTGGCCATCTATTGAGCATTCTAGATCGACATCTTCATTGTAGTAGGTTTCTCTATTTTATGAATAAAGAAGAATTGAGATGTTTTGGCTTGTCTATCTTATTGCATATGGTTGAGGTATGTTCCATGGTTATGTCTTTCTGTTATTTGCTGCATGCACACATATAAACACATCTAAAAGGTAGATCAACAAAGTGTTTGACGAAATACCTCACTCAGAAAAAGTTTTTAAAAGACACCAAAACAATGATGATCCTTGCATAATGGCTTGGGATCATTACAATATGGATCTTACACAATGATGTAATGTAAACATCAGTGTAATAACTTTTATAAATTATAGCACATATAAAGTATGGTAATGATAGTCTATAGCTCTTTCCATAATCTTCATCATAATCAACATTATTACACCCTTGTAAGGATAATTAGATACTAGTGTTTATACATATATCTAATCCCATAAGTATTGGAGATTATGTAATGATTAATAAATAAAATTGAGATTCAATTCTAGTTCCTCAATCCTTTTGCTTATCCTTTCCAACAATGTAGAAAACAAATCTAATGACAAAAAAGTAGAAAACAATGTTGCAATTGTAAATGTAAACTCCTCAATATAAGCTTAAAACTAAAAGTTATGAGATTTCAAACTATAAAACGTACATATATAAATGTAAACTCCTCAATATAAGCTTAAAAGCAAAAGTTGTGAGATTTCAAAGTATAAAAAGTACATATATTGAAAAGGGAGGGTGAAAATATTCATGTTTAAATAAGGGATAACCAACACGTATCAAGTTTAATAACTCTTCATAAGTCTTGTTCATTTCATTTTTTTCCTTTTTAATTATTCATTTTATAATAGTTCGAATTTCCATACTTTAGAATATATATGTATCATGTATTCATACAACATAAGAATTTATATATAAATTTATATTTTTATCATTAAGTATTGGAGATTATGTAATGATTAGTGTATAGCTCGTAATGAGGATGTAAGTACACTAGTTTAAACATGCAACTTAGCTTCTGTATTACAACTTGTTCATTTCATTTTTTTCCTTTTTAATTATTCATTTTATAATAGTTCAAATTTCCATACTTTAGAATATATATGTATCATGTATTCATACAACATAAGAATTTATATATAAATTTATATTCTTATCATTCAGTATTGGAGTTGTAATGATTAGTGCATAGCTTGTAAGGAGGATGTAAGTATACTAGTTTAAACATGCAACTCATCTTCTGTATTACAACTTACAGGATATAAGTTGGCACTACTAGTATAACCATAAAACCCTTGTAGTAAGGGTTATGTTTACATTATCCTTTTGATTATTGATCTTATATATGTGGATCCCAATGGTAATCATTCACTACTTTGATCTTATATATCATAGGTGACTTATCAGTAGTATTTCATAAGTGTAATTACGTAATCAAATCATTTATTTTATCTCTTTTTCATGGCATCATGGCACTCATAAAGCTTACTACTTAGCTACATGTAATAAGGGAAAACATAGACTACTATAAAGGTCAACTTGATTAGTGATGGTTAATCTTAGCATAGTTTCAATATATTCGTCCTTCTCTAGTTTAGATTACTCATATTCCCTAATATTTTCATCTTGCTACCTGTAATTAGTACAAATAGGGAGATCATCTTTCTACATGCTTATACTTTACTCTATCACTAGTTTTACCATTACTATCAGATATAGAGATCATTTTTTAGGACCGTGTCAGTAAATGGACAGGGTCGAACATTAAAACATGAAGTGTAATTTGAACTATCAGTGTAAATGAAAACATGATAAACAGTGAAAAATAGCAAATATCATTTTTAATGAAGTGTAATTTGAACTATCAGTTTTCAGGACTGTGTCTGTAAATGGATAGGGCCGAATATGGCCCTGTCCATGTATAGGGACAGGCCCGAATTCGTGCCTCTCCCTATACATGAACAGGGCCGAATATGGCTCTGTCCGTGTACAGGGGTAGGCCTAAATTCGAGCCTATCCCTTTACCAAAACAGAGCCATATTCAACCATGTCCATGTATAGCGACATGCCAAATACGGCCCTGTCAAAACTCTAAATTTGCAAAAATTAAAAATAAATTATTAAAACTAAACTAAAACTAAAACTAAAACTAAATCTAAAACTAATATTAAAACTAAAACTAAAACTAAACTAAAATATTAAAAATAAACTAAAACTAAAACTAAAATTTCGAACTTACCTAAACGCCCGTAGCTCCAACGTTCGCCTACTCACAACAACAACATTCATTCGCCCACAATTGCAACATCTTCCCATTCACAACGTCCACAACGTCCGCCCACAACTATTCAACAATTCGTAAAAACTGTTGCAAGAGCGATGCGCGACTAATATATAAACATTTTTTCAACCGAAAGGTTTTTTCGACCAAAAGGTTCTTTCAGTCGAAAGATTCTTATCTTTTGACCGAAAAGATGTCAGCGGATGAAATAAATCCATCCAGCTAAAAGTGTACATGAAAATCGAGAAATTCGTCATGATACTGTTCGATTTGACGTTCCAAGGCTCGGTTCGATTTCTATCCAAATGTATTGATTAAGAGGGTCAATCTTATGAAGTTGAATGTGAGGAGAAATGATCTTTCTAATATAACAATCTATGCCTCCTATCCCACTACGACGAGATTTTTTGTTCCATGCCAACCACAAGACAAATCCTTCCATGTTAGGGACCTTAGACTCCTCATGCTCCCAACTTTCAGCTAGACAGATAATATCAATATCACTCGGGATCCAACTTATCATAGGACCTTTGCACCATGGGAAGCCACGACAATTGCAAAAAAAGATCCTCAGTGTCCCAAATTCTTATATATTATTATCCCGAATGTAATAATTTTTTCCTTTTATTATAATAATAATTCCTAAATATAATAATTTCTAAAAGTAATAATAGATTAATAAATATATAATTTAAATTAATTTAATAATATATTATTATATTATTAAAACCTATTTATAAATTATAAAATGTGTATAAAATTTCCTATTACAAAATTGTTTATATATATATATATATAATTATTGGATTAAATATAAGCTACCTAATATACTAGTTTTTACCTAATATACTAGTGTAGTATATTAGGTAGCTTATATTTAATCAAATAATTATATATATATGATTAAACATAAGGTACCTAATATATTAGTTTTTACCTAATTTTTAATGGATATTTTTAATTTAATTAATATTAATTTATATTATGGATTTGGTTCACTTCACCAAATTATTATAAAGGATGGACCACAATAATTTTGTCTGAAACATTAATTTTAAAAATGAATACGATATTTTTGGAAAAATCCTCATATAATTCACATTATCATGTAAGAATATAGACATATTAATATGATAGGTGACATAGAAAAAAAAAGTTATATCAAATGATTGATCAACAAAAGGAAAATCAAAGAAGAAATAAAAGTGAACAATAAAAAGTACAATGACAAATTTAGTTGCAACAAATAATAGTTGACCAATAGCAAAAATATAGAACAAATTGTGGAATGACGCAATGCTTGTCATTAGTGTTCTTGGAGTTGTAAAACAAATTGTGTATAACCTTGGAAGTTTATCCCCAAAACCTCCCACATATGTTTTAGTAAGATTTGATGATTATGTTGGGGTTCCATGGGATAAATCATTCCCTCTACTATTTCTATTACATCTATCAAATTAGGTAATAAGAAACAACTTCCATTGAAACTTGTTTGGGAATTAACTATCCATAAGTCATAAGGACTGATATTGGAGAAGGATACTATTAATATTGGTAAACAAGAGAGGTAGGGTATGACCTTTACTACAATAATTTGAGGTAAATGTTTGAATTGTCTTTGATTTCAACCTCCTTTCTCCTATAAGAGATATGAAAAGATGGGAAAGATAACAAGTGTCGCAATAAGAAAAGATGAAGAAAATAAATTGAAATTGATCACTATGTAATCTATATTTTATTTATTATATGAATCCTATTAATTTCCTTATATTCACTTTCTTGATCATTAAACGTTGTTACTTTATTGTTATTCACCTTATTCCTCATGTAACTTTGAAAGTTACCTCCTTCATGCTACTCTCTAGGTTATAGATGATACTTAATGAATTTCAAATGATCAATATTCATCTAAAACATCTACATAAACACAATTATGAGCATGTAAAGTTCCGATGCAAACACAGAACTAGAACTAGCCTAGATCCATCTTAAGTATGAATCTATCAAGCGTAAAAAATATTCAAATTCCTTGAGGTGGATTTAACCTTTGCTTAATTTTTCACTCTAAAAAGGGTTTTCATCTCAAGAGATTTGATCTCTCTCCATGCTTGAGAGATTTGCACTTAATATGTTATTATCCCAAAAAGTCAATTTGATCTAGCTTAGGTGGTTAGGGAAAAGAAATTCTATCCTCCCCACTAAAGTTCATATCTAGTTGTGACATGTTTCACTCTTAGTGAACCAATTGCTAATATTGTGAGCCATGAGAAGTAGCTTACTCTTACTTATAAGCACAAGAGTAAAATGAATATAGTTATATGATAAAAAAAAATGTTATCTCAAAATCCTAACTGTGCACCCTATATATAATGTGACCTGTTGTTTTTTATTCTCCGTTATTTATTGTAACAATGCAATGCTTTCCAATTTGGTTAAATAAGAAAATCAATCTAATGAAAATTTTAAACAATTTGCCTAGTTTACCTAACCAAAACCAATTTATTTGAAATATTTTAAAATCACCATTAATTTTCCTATCATAATTATATGTTGTTTTTAAGTTACAATACATATAAAAGAGAATTTAAGATTATTATTAATAATATATATATATATATATATATATATATATATATATATATATATATTATAATAAATATTTTAAAAAGAATTTATTATTATTATTATTATTATTTATGTTTTGAATATGTATTCTTTATCTTTTGGATAACAAAAGATGGAACAAATTTAGCAATGTTAAAAGAATAATTTTTTCCTATCATAATCATAAGTGTTTTTTAATCATAGTGGAAAAACTTATTATAATTATTAGTAGGTGTACTATTTAAGAAAAACAACTCAAGATGGTAACTTATAAGGGTTAAAGCTTTTATTCATGCCTTGACCCATTAACCTATTTCCTTAAAAATTCTTATCCAACAAAAAAACATTAATAAAGAAAAATGAAATTATTACAATGTTGCATGAGTTTCCCCAACTTCGTAACTTTGGGAACATGGATACTAGTGTTAGAAGGATCCTCCAAATTTGAAAGAAACTTTAAGTTCGAAGTGACAATATTATATATACTAATGGGCTTAAAGGTTAAGAAAATGTGTTTCCTCCTAAAAGGTCACAAGTTCAAATCTAGAGGGTGTCTGGTACACCAATTTGGTGTTTGGCTTGGCTATGACCTTAAAAATAGATTATTATTATCATATAAAAAATATTTTAGATTACAACACATTTTAAATTTTATTTCAATAAAATTGAAGGTCAATCTAACACAATGTTTCTCCTAGTGGAACAATAATTACTAGTTTAACAACTACATTATTAGAAAATGAGAAACAAAACACATATATAAAATTTTATCATATTTTTGAAATTAAACTTTACATATATAAACTTCAAACATCTTTGCAAATTTGAAGCATTATTCTTGTTCTGATTGGAAATAGATAAATAATACTACTCTTATAATATGAAATACAATAAAAAGCTACTCTTGTAATATGAAATACAATAAAAATAAATGATATGATTGGCTGATAACAACAATATGAACAAATGCTTGATATGGATACTGTATTGATTTTAATTTATTAACTTGTTGGATAATAATTGGAGAAATGTCATAGTTAAGAAATGATGACTATTTTAGCTAATGAATGGTTTTGAGATCCATCAATTTAAGAGGCTGTTAGGAGTTATCCTAACCCATATATTTGTATGCAATTTATCAAATTATATGATAGTGTGTAAGCGTAGTCTTACTTGTGATGTTCCTTTATCGCCTCACTGTTATTGAGGTTGATTGATCTCCGTTTTTAATTTGGTATCAGAGCCAAAACAGTGCTATCTGTTTCCAGCCGTCGCTGCTAGTAACACCACTTCCATCTATATACAATTCATACTTTGGTCGCGGACCGTGTTAAAAGTACCAGAAGTGAGATATATTAAGCAAGGGTCTGCATTCTGATCAAGATCGCTTTCCAGCAAATACATCGGTTAAATAACTTTCTAGTTTCTAGAGATCTATTTGTGGAGGCCGCGCAATGGTTTTTGATGATTTTGTGAAATGTCACCAAATTGTTGAGTTCTTCTCAAATTTTAATTGGCTCTTTATCGCTTCGTGGAGTTGTGATGCGCAGCGGATGCTGGACTGCTGTGTGGAGCTCTGGTGCGCAGCGGATGCTGGAGTGTTGCGTGGAGCTGATCCAGCGTGGAGTGTTCGACTAGAAATTATCGTCTGTGTGCAGCGAGCCCTAGATCTGATATTGTTGCAACAAAATTGATTATCGCTGATTGATGAGACTTCTGTCTTCGCCCTACCATTGTAAGTGTAGTTGACTAGAGCATTCGTTGTTTTTGTATAGAGATATGGGCGCTGAGATTTCATAGCGTGAAGTTTATTGTTGTGATACTCCCAAGCTTTGCAGTGCGTTATGACTCACGAGGAGGTGCTAACACAACGCAAATTACTTTTTGAAACCTGCAGTTTGCTCTCAAAAGTTTTTTCTGACTATTTCCAGAACTTGCCTCATTGGTGATGAAACCATTTTCATGTCTTTATGGGCCCTTCCTTGGATTGCATGTGGATCTAATGGTAATGCAAGCACTGATGATGAGGATTGTTGCTTATTGTATATAAGTATATATGTAGTGAAGCAGTTACATAATACTCAGCTGACGCCACATAAATTTTGTGTACGGTTTTGCAGACTGTGCAGTGCACTATGCAATCTATGAACCACATGAACTTGTGGGTTAATTGTTTACTCGGTGTTTTATTTCTTTTCACTTTCCTGATAATCCATTGAATTGGTGTAAGAGACAATATTTAAGTTTGGGTTTGGTTTTGTTTACACCTAGTTGGACACTGTGATTCGATGGCCTGTTGTGGATTCGATATGGTGATGATGGTTCTATGGCGTGACCCAAATGACATGCTTGTTCTGTGATTTGGGTTATTTTCTCTCCGCAACTGTTTGAAAGGCCGAAACAAATTTTGCAGCCTGTGATTGGCATTGGACAATGTAGAACAAAAAGCTGCTACTTGAAGTTACCATTTGAAGGACGCAGATCAGAAGAGAGATTTAAATGTTGTTTTTGTGGTAGATTGTTTCCAAGAATAATCTATAGTTCGGTGTCACATTTCTACTCAAAATTCTATATCTGCATTGAGATATCTGTGTTTTTGTTGACACTCATTTCGAGTTTTTGCTGCATTGTGAAAAGTGCAATGTAAAAGGCTGTTTGAGCCACCACTCCATAGTAATTTACATCTATTGCAGAAATTGTTTTTTTTTGTTAGAAATTGTGGGTGAGATGAGAAGAGAGTGAAATTGCTTGCTACTCTCATGGGTAAGCAAAAGAGAATTAAACAACTCTTGAGAGAGTTAAAAGACATGAGGAGGAAGAATCAGCAAGATGAATCATTGTATTTTGCAGATAAGTATGATGTGCTTTCATTTGAAGAACATAATGCATGTATTTTGCAGATAAGTATGATGTGTTTTCATTTGAAGAACATAATGCAGATTTGGACATCATTGAATATGATAAAGAAATATGCCAATTCTACCATCCTTCTCAGGTAAAAATTTTAAGCTTTGGATATTTAAAATGGAAGGATTACTTGGTTCTAGATTTATGGCTATTTGTTCAAAATAGTTTGGTCAATTCCCATGATAAGAAAAAATATAAAATAGTCTTATATCTTATGAGTTCATCACTAGATACAAGTATTTTGTCTCCTATTTTATATGAATTTGGTTATATAGACAATGAAAAAATGGTATGGGATATCCTAGAAATGAAATATAGTGAAAAGATTGCATTTGTTTATGAGGAAACTTCCGAAGTTGATGGTAAACCTGTAGAAGATGTTGAACCCTACTATGGTTAGTCACATGTGGATATTGATGATTGTAAAGATAACTTTCATTGAGGTAATGTATGATGAGGAGAACATGTCAAATGAAGATTGGTTGAAGATCAAGTAGGAAATACAACATATTGATAATTTTCTAAACGTAAGAGGACACCTGCTTGAAATAATGAATAATGAGGAATCTACAACAATAGTGAATGTTGTAGAGGAAATTGAAAATCGTGTGTTATATGATGTTGTAGACAACGTAAATACTGAAACTGCAACAACGGGAAGAGCACCCAGATGCATTGCCAAAATATTTTGAAGGAGCACGGGAAGAGTACCCAGATGCATTGCCAAAATATTTTGAAGGAGCACGGGAAGAGTACCCAGATGCATTGCCAAAATGTTTTGAAGAAGATTTGAAGTTCCTTGAAGAATGGCTTGAAAAGCCACACCTTATTGAAGATGGCATGGTCATTGAAGAAGAAAAATACTTCATTACAGATACAAAAATTGAGTCAATTTATGATGAAAACTCAATGGATATTGGAGAAGAAGAGGCTGAAGAAAATTTTATGAAGTGGAGCCTTGAAGAAATCAAATTCTATTATGAACTCATGTTGCAACAAATTAATGATCAAAAGCTCAACGGTGAAGAGAAAACAATAGAAAATTATAAGTGGCAGCAATTCACATACAAACAGTTTTTTGAAGAAAAAGTCTAAGAGGACAAGCATGGACAATTTGAAATAATTTTCAGATTGATGACAAACACCAACAAGAAGATTAAACATAAAACTCTCAAACATGGAATTTTTCAGCAAAAGAGGAAGACTTAAATTGAAAATGCATAGAGGGTTCAGAATCTAGAAAAGGAGGAAGAGAAAAACTCACACATGCATGTAGTTGAAATCAATTTTAAAGGTTTTGTTTGAATTATCCTTTGTAATGTTTGTAAGCCTGAGACTAAGACGAACATGCATGTCATGCATTTTTATTGTATTAAATCTATTTCTCCATTAAGGGGGAGTGTTGGATAATAATGGCTAAATGTCATTGTTAGGAAAAGGTTAAAACACATTCATATTTTAGATAATGAGTGGTTTTCAGATCCATCAATTTAGGAGGTTGTTAGGGGCTATCCTAGCCTATATATTTGTATGCAATTTATGAAGTTATATGATAGTGTATGTGAGGGCAGTCTCACTTGTGATGTGCTCTTGTGGCCTCACTGTTATTGAGATTGATTGATCTCAATTTTTAATTTGACTTTCATGTTTAGTCTGGGTTTCAAGGAAAACATACATGCATTAAAAAAATTTCATATACACAATTATAAAGTGGGTATTATTAAGTTTATTTATTTAAATCATTTTTTACATAAATTTACATGTAGTTGTCTTTGTTTTCTAGTGATATTTTGAATAAATATAATAAAAATATTGTAATAAATTGTGTGTTTATAATATTGAAATACAAATATTTACATTTTAATTTAATAATATTGAAATTTAACACTTATTAATACCAAAAATATTATTTACTAGTTTCAAAGCTCTCATTTCCTTGATGTTGAAGCGTCCAAAAAACTCCCAAATTCTCAAAACCATTTTCAATCAATTAAAAACGTTTCATGCTCGTTCAAATAAACTTCAAAAACATGTTTTGGGAAACAATTCCGTTGAAATATAAATTATTATTATTTAAATATTGCATATATGTTTATTCTCTTCGATGGGTGCAACACAACCGAAACAACTTGAATTATGTCATAAGAAACAACCTTTCAACAAAAAGTTTCATGACCAATCACAAAATTAATGCTAAAAATAAATACCACCCGATTTATTTTTTTGACATAATGGCTATCGTTTATGTGAGAGGCACCCATCATTTGAACATTCAAAGTCACATAAGCCATGAGGAAACGGCCATGTGTCAATGCATTCCTTTTTTCTTAAAGGATTGGCAATGCATTCCTTTTTCGCTTAAGGATGGTATAAGGTTGGATTTAAAGTTATTTAAATTTGAA
>SNQJ01S0098195.1:53629-63772 GCA_010110895.2 Picea sitchensis | reverse complement strand
ATTGGCACCGCATGCACTCCTCAAGAAATCACCGCCTATAAAGCTCTCTTCCAAGAATATCAAGATATTTTTTCCTGGTCATACACAGAAATGCCTGGCCTTGATCCCTCTGTCATCGAACATCACATCGACACTTGGCCTGACATTACACCAGTTCATCAAAAACAACAACTGCTACACCCATCCAAAGCAGTGGCCATCAAATCTAAGATTGACAAATTACGTGTGGTAGGGTTCATCTACCCTATCGCCTATACATCATGGGTTTCCAACCTTGTACCCGTTAAAAAAAAATAGGGCACTATCCGCGTCTGCACAGACTTTCGCAATCTTAATCACGCATGTCCCAAAGACAACTTCCCAACACCTTTCATTGATCAAATCATCGACAATTTCATAGGCCACGAGGCTCTATCGTTCATGGACGACTTCTCTGGTTATAATCAAATCCAAATTCACCCAGTCGATCAATACAAAACTACATTCACTACCCCTTGGGGTACTTTTGCATACCGTGTCATGCCTTTTGGCTTAAAGAATGTTGGCACAACTTTCCAATAGGTTATGACATACATTTTTCACGATCTGTCTCATATCATCCTTGCATACTTGTACGACCTCACCGCTCGATCCAAGAAACGCACCCAACATCTTGATGATTTACGGATCATCTTCCAACGGTGTCGTCAGTACAACATCCGCTTGAACCCCCTCAAGTGCATGTTCTATGTCACTAAAGGGTGCCTCCTCAGATTCATCATTTCCCAAAGTGGTATTACCGTGGACCCCCTCAAAGTCCAAGCCATCACAGAAATTCCACCTCCCCGGAATTTACATCAACTCCAGAGCCTATAAGGAAAAGCTAACTTTCTACGACAATTTGTCCCAGACTACGCCACTCGCGCACATGGTTTCCTTCGCTTACTATGCCACGACATCCCATTTCACTAGGATGAATATGCCCAAAAAGCATTTGATGATCTTAAAACGACGCTATCTAATGCCCCTTTAATTAGTTCACCCGACTATAATCGCGACTATATCCTCTACATATCAGCATCAACTGTCTCAGTAGCAGGAGTTCTTGTACAAATCGGTGATGATGATCATGAGCATGTCATTTACTACATTAGTAAAAACCTCTCTGGGCCAGCCTTGAATTACAAACATGAAGAGAAACTATCCCTTGCAGTCATCCTCGCAGTACAGAAACTGCGTCATTACATTCTGCTTCGCACAACTAAGGTCGTAGCAGATTCCAACCCTATGAAATACTTGCTCAGTCATCGACAAATTAATGGAAAATTTGCCCTATGGATCGTTATCCTTCAGGAGTACGATCTTGAATTCTCAACACCCAAGAGCAAGAAATCTCTCTTCCTCGCCAAACTTGTCACGACCTGCCCCTCTGACACTACCAGTTCCCCCATCAATACTGACTTCCCTGACGAACATCTCTTTTACATCACTTCAGATGATCCTTGGTATGGCGACCTCCTCGTCTACCTCCGAACCCAAAAGTTCGGTAACCACCTCTCATGAGATGATCGTCGATGTATTCTCCATCAAGCCCCCCGTTATCTCCTCATCGGCAATATCTTATATCGGCGAGGGGTTGACACCATACTTCATCGATGCTTAACTATTGACAAGGTCGATAGAGTCTTGAACGACTACCATAGCGGCGCATGTGGGGGCCATCTTTCGAGAATGTCCACTGCTCAGAATATCATCCGAGCAGGTTATTTTTGGCCTACATTGTTTCATGATTGCATTCACGTCGTGAAGCGATGCGAGAAATGTCAGCTTTACACCAACAAAGCACGAGCATCACCTGCTCTTCTTCACCCAGTCATTAATGTCGACCCCTTTTGTAAATGGGGCATTGACTTCATGACTTGTAATCCTCCTTCTAGCAATGGACACAAATACATTGTTGTCGTAGTCGATTACTTCACAAAATGGGTGGAAACTATGCCCACCTTCAACAATACCACTGACACCACAATGCGTTTTTTCTTTAACCATGTCATATCCCACTTTGGAGTACCCCTCCAACTAGTTTCTGATCACGGGAAACACTTTGAGAATGATATTTTCATCGAACTCTCATCTCGGTTAGGATTCTCCCACGAGTTTTCCTCACCATATTACCCTCAGTCTAATGGATAGGTATAAGCAGTTAACAAGGTCCTCAAGACCATGTTACAATGCACAATTAATAAACATAAGACCAATTGGCATCATATGTTATTTTCTGCGCTATGGGCTTATCGTACGACCATGAAAACAACCATTGGTTTCACACCATTTCATCTAGTCCACGGGGTTGAGGCCACTCTTCCCATCGAGTGCGAAATTCCCACCTTACACACCGCAATTGAGCTATTACCCGACACTGCTCCAATGGAGTAGCGCTTGTTGAACTTAGATTCCCTAGATGAAGATCGTCGATCTTCATTACAGAACAATGAGGAAGCCAAAAAACGGTCAAAGGCCACCTTTGATCGCCATGTCAACCTTCGCTCATTCCACAAAGGTGACCTCGTCCTTTCTTATGATATCACTCACGATACCCTTGGTCATGGAAAATTCGAGTCACTATGGCATGGCCCCTACATTATCCAACATTCCCTCACCAAAGGTGCCTACATCCTGGCCTCTCCCGAAGGCCTCTCTTTCAAAGAACCCATCAACAGGTTATACTTAAAGAAATTTTATGCCTAAGCGTAGAAATTCTACTTTAGGTTATTTCTTTTATAGTGTTTTTAATCTTTTTTCTATCCCTCACGTCTAAACTATCATTTGTGCTATTGACAGATGCTTCCTCCACCGGCCTACCACATCGGTTACACCGACAACGCCAGTCGTTGGACACAAAATCTTTCTTCGACAGCTTAGGCCCTCTATACCCCCTCACATGAAATGCTCCATTCGAGCGACATATGTTTGGGTTCAGCCACCAACAACCAAGCCGAATACACTGTCATCATTGGCCTCCTCGTTGATGCCCAGCATCATCGTATTCATCACCTTAGCATCTTTCTCGACTCTCAACTAGTTGTTCTCCAACTCAACAATGTGTACTGTGCCCGCGATCCTTGACTCTTTCACAAATACCTGCAGGTTAGACTTTTATCTCGACATTTTGATTTCATTACATTTACACATATTCCAAGACAATTGAATCAAATTAAAGATAACTTAGCTAACATGGTGTTAGATTGGCATATATCACATCAAGATACCTCTACACATACATAACAAATATCAAAAACTTGTCACAACATATATAGATTAGACATCATCAAACACATTAACAAAGAACATGTAAACATCACATAGATCCCAAAATGTATACTCATATATATATAAATAGCTCTATAGTGACATCAAAATGTTTACATACAAATATACAAACGTCTGCAGGCCAATGAAACACCTCAGTACAAAATGGGCTCACTAGCTTATATACAAAATTCAAAAATAGATAGAGTGACACTCATGGTGCCTCGAGAGAATCGCCTCTTGCCCCTCCCTCAGGCAGGGGTCCCCCACCCACTACTGGTCCCTCTGGACCGGTCGGTAACCATCCAGTCATATAAACAATTGCTACTATTTCTCGCCACACCATGGTCCGCCATGGCGGAGGAACTCCCACACACTACTCCAGGATGCCCTCATCCTAGATGCGCGACCACATTCCCTTAGGCACGCCCTATAGCACGGCCTCCAGGCGGCGATGAATATCCTCAAAATGTGCTCTGGCATCCATCAGAGGAGCATGCAATGGCCCGACACCTGGGTCATCAAACTGACATCTCCTCACTACTCGCTCAGCCTCAACTGGTCTCGCCTCGGCATACTCACGCCGACGTCTCTCTCCTTCCCGCGGCCCTCCCCGCAGCAGTCTCCCCGTCTCCTGGTGAGCTGACACTCTCAGTAGCTCAACCTCGTGCCCGTGAGGTCCCACATCTACACATACACACAACCAAAAGATAGTATCAACATCCATACCAAATACACATGTCATGATATCTCAAAAAAAAATAAAAAAAAATAAAAGAAATACATATCAAACTCATAAACATACCTCGATGATCAAACACCTCCCCTAGAGGCAACACCATGTCCAGATCACCCCGGAAGTCAACACCAGCATATGGATACTGCAAAATCACCTACGGCATCTGCTACCACACCTGCACCGCCTCAGCCGTGAAGAAGTGACTTCCCTCGCCACCACCGTGGCGAACCAAAATAATCGACCACTGCCTTAGTCGCGGCTCTCGCACCCAATAAAATCCTAGGGTGCAACATAGGCACCCTCTCCAAAAACTAAGCCACTAGGATGGACCCAAAGGCAAAGTCCCTTGTATCAGTGGACTGACAACGGTCCAGCTGCCCTACCATCCTGGCATGCAATGTAAGCCCCTAGGCAAAGTGTTCACTGGCCAGTACCCTCTCCATAACACTCAGCTGACCACTACTGATCCGCTGAGTCGCGAGGGACCCATACACCCTCACAATCATCACTGCTATACAACGATGCGCTAGAGCATCCATCGCCCCAATGCTCATGACAGAGCCCGACATAATGTTCGCCCTGGAATAGTACCTCTGACCCACTGTCACTAATGCCACATCCGCAGGTAACACCGACTCCGCTGGTAGGGGCGTTCCTCAAAACGGGAGCCCAGTCAAAAAATATATATCCTCCACCACAATGAAGGCAATCTTCTCTCCCCGCACCATAAAAAAATGAAGGTCCAGACTCCACATCCAGATAAGAAACTACAGGATATACTCCTACACCCATATCAACGGGCACTCAAAGAACTTCAGCAGCCCACAGGCTACCAAAGTAGCACGAACCCCTGGCTCCTCAATTGCCACGGCATCCCTCAGTTGGGACCAATCCCGCTCTCGCCAACTGACCAACATCGTGCCAAATAATCACCTGCAACCACATAAAATAGTCCTAGGTCAGCCATATTGACCATCAAAAACATTAAAAAAGATAAGTTTTACACCTGTCAACCTTGCCCCCAAGGCGCGGCTATTTAACCCTTAGGCACGCACATATGCGCGCCTGTTCACCTCGCAGGCATGCACGTATGCACGCATGTTCACCCCACAGGCGCGAACTCAGGCGTGCCTGTCCATCACACAAGCACGCATACGTGCATGCCTGCTCACCCTACAAGGGCGCCTCCATGCGCCCCTGTCACGAACACAGGCGCGCATCAAAGTGCACATGTCCACTACACAGCCGCGCACGCATGCGCGGCTGTGTAGCAAGCAGGCGCGCACATCATGCGCGTCTTTGTCCTGCCTACAGGTGCCCCCATGCACGGACATCCAGATAATAGGCACGCACTCATGCGTACATATTTCTGGATCGCCCATGCATTTGGGGACCCACACCCCTAAAACCCCCTATACGGCCCTCTGTACAACCCTTGCCCATAAATGGAAAACCTAATTCTATGTAGGACCATCAGGCTACTAACCTGAAGCTTGCTAATCCTGAATCGGTTGCTTCACTCTCTTGGAATATCCAAATCTCCTCTGAATACCTCTCGTCCAGTCACTCCGGCAACAAGTACAAATGAGGTGGCAATGTGGGCCCTACAGCTATATATAGGCCTTTCCGCCAAACTTCCAATCACCATTCTGGGAGGTTCGGGTGTCCATTCTTCGATCTGTCTTCAGCCACATGATCAACATCTTGTCATCTACATCAAGACAGTCCCTGAGCCACTTTTCATCCTTAGCCCCCGCGACGCCATTTTTTCATACCCCATCCAGGTACACATGCTCATGTTCAAAATTATCAAATAAATGCTCGTATGTTCAATTCTCTTCATATATTGTTCACATTGGGTATTTGGTTTTCACGTGTGCAGGTACTTGGTCATCATACATCAACGCAACCCCTTCAGGTATATAATCAGCACTGGCATGTAATCATTCCCTCTGAATCTCAATTGCATCTCCAGTCACACTCTCTAACATTACCTATAGGATCTCCATCTCCAGCTCTGCAGTACCAACACCTCCATTTGCATCTTAGGTATTGTCACCCAGTAGCACTCTCCCTCACATGAGTTGTCTCATTCATAGCACCCTTTTTCACTTTGACACTCATGCTGTTTTTCAAACCCTTTAGGGATGGGAGTCTTGATAGTCTTACATCATGTCACGAATCAACCACATACTCCTTCTCCTCATTTTGCTAGATTTCCCACCAGACTCCCAGATTATCTCTTAAGGGTTCTATTTTTGACTGCACCTCTGCAGTATCATGAACCCTCCATTTCATCCACTATCAGTTTTCCCCTCTGCAAATTTGCCTTCATTTCACCTACCTCATACAAAAACCCACCCATGGGTCCCCCATCCTCCACCAGCTCTCCAAGCAAATTGCGCCCTACCCGGGCCAACCATATTACATCAGGGCACTTGTTTCTGTTTTTGTACACTCATCCCAAATTATTCTTTATTTATTTGGTACATTGTAAAAAGCCTTTGTTTCCAGCATTTATATTACCTTTTTATCGTCACCTTTGTCGACCTTCTTCCCTTTTTTGGAAAAACGCAACCCATGTCTCCCTTGGTTGGGGCACTCCTTATCCTCTACCCTTGTTGACATCGTCCATATACTCCGAGTATCCCACGAGCCACTTACCTCTGCCCTCTGAGTTTGTTCACTTTGTCCCACCTCTGGCACACCTTATCCCACGTCTTGTTGTCCCCCTAACACTTGACTTAGTTGAATGTTTGTGGCCACTTATACTTCACATATACCCCCAACCAAGGGTAGTCTTGAGTCTTCATACCTCTTGACTTCGACCATGTACCTCCTCCAATTCCTAACCGCAACTGAAACACCAACCGATCAAGAATCATGAATCAGTTTTGCTAACTGATTCGTAACTGTTCAATTAACTATGAAATGGAACAGTAGCCCTCCGATCATATTCAAGTTCACCTGTACCATTGGATTAAATAATGGATCTCGTGCTTATTTCTCCATTTTGGCATTTCGGCATTCCTTGTGATGAAATAACTTGACACTCCATGTCGTGATCCCCAAAACTCCGAAAGAAGAGCTTAGCAAGACTAGCTTCGATCACTTTGGCATTTCTCATTTAGGCATTTCCCGATTTTGCATGTCACAAATTTTTGATGTGAGCATCTCGACTCTCCAAGTTGTGATCTCCGAAATGGAGTTTAGTTGTTAGCACCTTCCACAATTTCGCATTTCGGCATTTCGCGATTTCGCATGTTGCAAATTTCTGATGCGAGCATCTTGACTCTCCAAGTCACGATATTCAAAATAGATTTTAGTTGTTATCACCTTCCACAATTTTGCATTTTGGCATTTCGCGATTTTGCATGTCGTGAATTTCTGATGCGAGCATCTTGACTCTCCAAGTCGCGATCTCCGAAATGGAGTTTAGTTGTTAGCACCTTCCACAATTTCACATTTTGGCATTTCACGATTTCTCATGTCGCGAATTTATGATGCAAGCATCTTGACTCTCCCAGTCGCGATCTCTGAAATAGAGTTTAGTTGTTAGCACCTTCCACAATTTTGCATTTCAGCATTTCACGATTTCTCATGTCGTGAGTTCGAGAGATTAGGGAACTTCGTTCCTTTGACTTTACAGTCAGCAAAATGACAATCTTTCTCCATGTGTCCTATGGACCCAACGGTCCATATATTTTCGTGAATTCAAACACTTCACAGCCTTCGTCGTGTCTGATCAACGGTCCAGATCAATCCTTGATCCGACGGATAGGATTATTTCGTGATTTCGCATATCACGAATTCAGGATTTCTGTGGTGAACTGTTTCGACACTTGACTCCTCCAAGTCTCGGTATTCGAAAATTCGAAACATTGTGGTTTCGCGGGGTTTCTGCATTTTTCATTTCACAACTTCGGAACTCCTGTAGTGAAGAGTTTCGATACTTGACTCCTTGAACTCCCGGTATCTGAAACTCCAACTTCCCGGTCTGCGAAACTCCGAAATGGAGTGTGTCGGTTTTGGGATTTTTTGCCATGCAATCATCATGGCATTGCTGATCTTACCTCCACTTTCTCTTGTTCATCATTGTCGGGATGAGATTTCCATCAATGAAAAACAAATACTCTTCCTTCTATCTGAAAACATGCCAACAATCTTACTTCGCCTTCTGCCTGAAAGACACTCCAACATTCTCCCCCTTTGGCATTGATGGCAAATTCTTTAAAAAATATATGCAACTATACCACTGTAGCATCCCTGTATCCATCCTTGAAATCACCACACTTTCTCCCCCTTTGACATCAATGTCAAACAAGAAACACGCTCCCCCTGAGCTGTTGCAGTACATACTCCCCCTGTCAACTATGAGTAGCTTAGAAATACACCAGATATTCAATAAGTACTCCCCCTGACCAGGTGAACAGATTAGACACAAGAAATTATAACCCCCAACTTTTGACGAAGATATCCAAAAGGGGTTGCTACTAATGGTTTAGTAAAGATATCAACAATCTGTTTTGTGGAAGGAATATAATTCAACTGAACAATTCTGTTTGTAACTTGTTCTCTAAGAAAATGGTACTTTATTGGGATATGCTTAGTCTTGGAATGAAGAATAGGATTCTTAGAGACACTAATGGCACTGGTGTTATCACAGTGAATTGGAATGGGATCAGTGTAGGTTACCTTCAAATCTACAAGAGTTTGAATCATCCACAAAATTTGTGTGCAGCAAGTAGCATCAGCAATGTATTCTACCTCTGTAGTTGATAATGAAATGGATCCTTTCTTTTTGTTGAGCCATGCTACTAATGAGTCACCCAGAAAGAATGCTCCTCCACTGGTGCTTTTTATCTCATCAACACAGTTTGCCCAATCTGCATCTGAATAAGTAGTTAATTGAAAATTCTGATTTTTGGGATACCACAGACCATAAGTCATTGTTCCCTTCAAGTATTTAAATATCCTTGTGACAACTACCAAATGACTTTGTTTAGGAGAAGACTGATAACGACCTACCATTCCAATAGCTTGCATTATATCAGGATGGGATGCTGTGATGTACATAAGACTGCCTATCATTGAGAGATATGTCCTTTGATCAACATCCAGTGAAACATCACTTTTACTGAGCTTGCAACCAACCACCATAGGTGTGCTAATAGGAGAGGAATCCTCCATCTGAAATTTCTTCAACATCTCTTTCAAATATTTTTCTTGAGAGATAAATATTCCTGCAGAACTCTGTTTTACTTGTAAGCCAAGAGAATATGACAGTTCTCGTATCATGGACATCTCAAATTTTGTTTGCATAGAGTTAGAAAACCACTGGACAAATGATTCATTAGTACAGCCAAAAATAATATCATCTACATAAACCAAAACAACTAGTAAATTATCACCTTCAGACTTAATGTAAAGGTTGTTGTCAACAATACCTTTCTTGAACCCTTTGTCTTGTAAAATTTTTTCCAGTCTATAATACCAATCTCCTGGTGCTTGTTTTAGTCCATATAAGGCCTTCTTCAGCTTACAAACATAATTAGGATTATCTGTCAATGAGAATCCTTCAGGTTACTCCATATAAACTTCTTCTTCTAAATCTCCATTAAGAAATGCTGACTTAACATCCACCTGATAAACTTTAAAGTTCTTATGACATGAATAAGCAAGAAACATTCTGATGGCTTCTAATCTTGCCACTGGTGCAAACGTTTCATCAAAATCCTAACCTTCAACTTGTGCATACCCTTTACAGACCAATCTGGCTTTATTTGTAACAACTTGTCCTTTTTCATTCATTTTATTCTTGAACACCCATTTGGAACCTATTACATTCTTATCTTCATGTCTAGGGACAAGATCCCAAGTATTGTTCTTCTCAATCTCATCAAGCTCTTCATTCATTGCTCTAATCCAATCATCATGTTGGCTGGCTTCATCAAAATTTTTAGGTTCAGTCATAGACAAAAAAGTAACATGAGACTGTTCTGAGTCTTTAATCAATTTCCTTCTTGTCTGAACTCCTTTATTTATATCTCCAATTATCTGATTTTCAGGATGATTCTTTCTAACAATTCTGAGAGGTGAATTTGCTTGTTTCTTCT